>JADBJO010014191.1:15000-48701 GCA_016801955.1 Conus betulinus | reverse complement strand
CCGATCACTGGGGACAGTGAGGTTGGGGCGGGGGATCGTGGTGGGCGCAATGCGGAGGGGATTTCGAGCACTTGCAGGCCCCCTCCGGCGCCGCGACTAAGCAATTATGTTTAATCATCTGGGCCTGTGCAGGAAGTGCGGTGTGCTGGTATGTGGATTCAGAACAGGCAACTACTGCATTCGCGGAAAAACGGTCTCGGCAAAGCAAGTGCAGTGTCTCCTTGTGACTGGGGTTGCTCATGGGACGATCGGGGAACATTGATTGCTCCTTGTGGACTTGTGGACAGGTGGGGGCTGTGGGGGGAAACGGTTGGCTGTCGGCTGTGGAGTGGAGTTCCGGAATAAGCGGCCCGTTCTGGTGGACAGTGCCACTGAGGTGGCCAGGCAAAAGGAGGGGACCAGAAGTATCAATGGGGAGGGGGGTGGGGCGGGTGGGGGAGCTGGGGGGAATTTTCAACCGTGATCTTTCGGCAATATAGCAGCAGAAAGGGTTTTTATGAGTCCGTATGGTTTTTCATATTTCCGTCCACGGATTTGTTTAGTCGTTATTACGCCGGTGTAATGTGTATCCAAACAGCTGCAACAAAAGTTATTATTGTCATTCAATAGCGTCCCTACGCCGCAAGCATTTTTTTGCACAACATTAACCCAAAAACAAAAAAATAACCGGAAAAATTGATTGTTCTTTGACGACGGAAAGTTGACTGCACGTCACAGGTGAGGATGGATCATGGCGCGCGGGGGGGGTTAGTGGTGGACACATGGTGGTGACTCAATGACCTCTGTCTTGGCTCGCGGCGAGTACCACACTCCAATGACGACAAAAAATTTTTTTTGGCAGCTGCTAAACGACGTGCGTTGGCTGCTACGACGCACCACAGTTGTTGCTTGATGGTCATGCGGACGACAGCACATTGAGGGAATTCGAGTGTAGTAGAGGTGAAGTGCCCCTCCACCCACACGCACCCAACTACACTGCCACCACCAACCTCTCTCCAACTCTCTCTCTTGCATGGTCTCTCTACGTGTTCTATTGTACTTTGTGTCGGGTTATTTCTACTCTCAAGTTCCCCCTCTACTCTATCTCTCTGTCTCATATTCTTTGTAGTGTGGTGTGAGTGGTGTGTGTGTGTGTGTGCGGTGCGGCAGTTACTGCACGTAGGTATGTGTGTGTGTGAATGTGTGTGTGTGTCGCGTGTGTTTGGTCGTGTGGGTGTGAGGTATGTGCGCGTTGCGTACGTGCGAAGATGATGAGCATCGAGCAGAAGAGACGAGGACGAGGATGAGGACGAGAGAGGAGAGTGAGGAGAAGCGAGATGAAAGTTTATTTGACCTTTGCTTGATTTTAAACACAAAGACTTAAAAAACACCCACCACACACACAACACACCACAAACACAACACACACACCACAGCACAAGACACGAAGCGCGCAGGCGCGGCTTGCATCGCAACCACCACACAACACAGACACACACACACCACCACACACACCACACAAACCACAAACAGAATCAATCACAAACACAAGAAGAAGAGAGAGAGGGAAGAGTTGTGTGGCAGCTTTTCAGCAGCTACTGCATTGGCGGCCGTTGTAAGAATGGCGATGGTATGTTCATCTTACTGTCCGCTAGATCTCCTGCCTGGGGACTGAGAGTACGACTACTTTGTTTTTTTTGTGTTTTAAGTTATGTTTATTTCAATTTAAGTTTTTGTTTAACCATAGGGCACTCAGTCTTTGTGAATAGGATGTAAAATAGTCAAAGTAAATCGTCTGAACTTGGGGCAAAGAAGATAAACAAAAAACATCCGGGCAAGCGATTTTTTCTCTCTCGCTGAGTAGCCTGAGGGTAGGTAAATAAAAGATGTTAACGGTTAAGTCCTTGCACACACACCACACACACCGACACACAACACACACACAACACGATTGTTTAACATTGTCAATGAAAATAAATCCCATAACAAAATGGATATAAGAATAAGTTTATCTTGTGGGAGGGACATGTCCACCAACTTGAGTGTCCTTGTGTCAATATATGGGGCAAAATGATAGAGGGAGCGTAGTCAGTCTTTTACATTTATTGAACTTTGCCCGGGGAAAATCACTTTTCCCCTTTGTTCTCTTCTTCTCCCTAATTTTCTTCCTCTTCTTCGTTAGCACTCAGACAGGAACCCAGAGGCACTGACGAAGGCTGTTGCACGGCGGAGGCACCTCCAGTGATCCCATAAAGCTTTTCCTCATCGGTGTGTTTGGCGGCCAGGTCTCTGCCTCAGCTTGTCATGTGTGGGACAGTCCTGCAGGAAGTGTTCCGCTGTCATTGGCTGTGCCCGACCGCTATGGGCAGCTTGAAGACTCGCCATGTGTATTTTGTGTGAATATGTGGTGTTTCAGTCTAAAGTGCCCTTTCTTCAGTCTGACAATGCTCACTTGGTCTGGTAGTGGCAGCAGGTAGTGTGCATTTCTTCTTGTGAAGTCTGGGTTCTACTATTAAATCCCCCACCCACCCCCACACCCGATTTTTTTTTTTTTTTTGCTTCTCCTGGGTAATACTTTTGATTTCTTCAAAGGAGATTCCATGCTTCCAGTTGGTGCCGCTGTCTTATTCTGTTGGGAGGTAACGGGGCCAGGTGCCACACTGAAGAACAGTCTCTCCAGGTTCCTCCATTCTGTTGGTGGCATTCCAGGACTTGAGTCTCTCTGTAAATGGTTTCCTAATTTATTCTGTGATCCATTCGATCTTTGGTCTTCCCATCTCCCTCCTCCTCAGCATTTTCCAAGAGGACTGTTTTAGCAAGACCGTGGGACCTTGTACATGGCCATACCCAACGGTTTTTTCTTTTCTTTTTTTTCCAAAATAATGTCAGCCAGATCTTCATGTGGTCGAAGAGCTGCTAGACAGAATGGTGTGGCCCGCCTTTATTTAGTGGGTGAGGAGGATGTTCAGTATATTTGCGATAACACATCATTTCAATGGCTGGAGTTTTCGTTCCAGAAACACCCGGGAGGGTTCATGTCTTGACATAACAGACGCGAAAGATGGAATATATAGTGTAGGCAGGAGTTGATCTTCTGTTTCATGGAGATGTTTTTGTCCTTCCATGAAGGATTTAGTAGTAGTGATGTTTCTGCTGCCCTTGGCAGGGGATTGTCTGGTTTGGATCCCTTAATGTTAGTGATGAACCCCGGGTGGGCAAATTGTTGAACAGCTTCTGTCTCTTGCTCCATGGACAGGTTGTAACACTGCTGATGGTGGTGTTGGTGGCCAGCCAATCAATTTGGTCCTCTTGGCTCTGATCCCCTCGTAATATCTTGTTGATGTTTAAATGCCAGTCTTTCCAGGACGCTCAGCGCGACTTCTCGTTCGCAGCGCCTGCAAGGATATCAAAATCATCTGATGGGCCAAGGTTTCATAATTGTTCCTCGCTTTCATGAGCCCCCCGGTTAAGTGAGGGACATTGATCTTGAAGAGCACATCAAAGCGAGATATGCCCTAGAATATATTCAAAAGTTGTTTACCCATTTGCGCTAAGATATGTAATATGTGCCTACACACTTCAACGTGGGATCCGAAACTTGATGAGACTCTCAGGCACATGATTTGTGCCTGTTATCCATTCGACCACAATGCACCCAGCTCTGTGGTAGAAGCTATTAGTATACGTGATCCCTCAATTATGGTGGCGGTCACCAGCTGTGGCTTTGCATCGGTCCACCTCGCGATCATTTCTTGTGAAAGAAAGATAGAAAACTTTGGAACCGTTTGAAATCGATCAATACTGATGAGAAAACACAGATTAAATCTTTTTTTCTCTCCTTTTTCGTACCACACTTAGACAAAAACCCCCGGGGGCACTGACGAAATCGCTGCTGTATGGCGCCATCATAGGGCTTCTCCCTCGTCGATGTGTCAGCAGGCCAGGTCTCTGCTCTTAGTTTTTTTTATGTGTGGGACAGTCCTGCAGGAAGTATTCTTACAGTCATTTGGGCTGTACCGCCTGGGGCAGCCCTGAAGACTCGCCGATGAGTAATTTTTGTGAACCGTGTTGATCATTCGTGAGGCTGAGAGCTCTAGATCCGAATGTTCAGCCGTTTTTTGTACAATAAACCAGACGATACAGACAGACCACCGTACAGAGGACCGGGGACGATACAGGACAGACCACCGCACAGAGACCGGACGATACAGGACAGACCACCGTTCAGAGATCTAACAAACACAGACAGACAACTGTAAAAACAGATCAGACGACGCAGACAGACGGCCTGTAAAACAGGCTATTAGGGACGACGCAGACAGATCAACCGCTACAGAGATGGAAGTCCCTTTGTGTGTACAGGCTGAAGACAAGGCCGATCCTGTGGAGGCAGGGAGACCGAGCCGTACCCCGCCGTATGCAGCGCAGGCCTGGCCACTCCATCGTCGTGGTCTTCCAGGGCAAGGGGACATCCAAATTATGATGCCAGAAGCGGCGGACAAGACAGCCACCACACCTTCCAGTACCATTAACAGTATGCATTCGGTTGGTGCAGGACTGCCCACCTGTGGGTGAGTTATTGTGTGTCGTTCTTGAAGAAGTGAGATGAGAAAAAGAGGACGAGGACGAGGAAGAGCATCAGAAGCAGTGTTTGTGTCAGTGACGGGTAACATTCAGAATCTTTTTTTCCGCGGTAGTTAGTTTAGGTTAGTACTAGTAATCTTACATTGGCAGCAAGCAGCAGCCAGCAGCAGCCCAAAAGCCAAAAGCAAGAAAGCAGCAAAAGCAAAGCAGCCGCAGCAAGCAGAAGCTGCACACCAAAAATTAAGTGTTTCCAAAAAGGCTTGCTTAAGGAGTGAGTATTTATAGGGGATGGCGCAATCAGATATTTGGGAATGTTTTATTGTCTTTGAAAAGTGATTCTCCTCATTTGGTTTCCTATGACCATCAAGGTACAAGCCAAGTGGTTCCAAGCAGACAGATTAAAATTCAAAAGGAAATGGGCGGGACTATTTGATTGGCCATTCAAGCTGGTGCAAAGAGTAGGATCACGGGACGAGTACAAAAGCCTGAAACATGTGACGTAGTAGGGGAAAGGTTCATGTGTTGAAGATTCCTGTTTGTGATTCATCGGTGAATTTGTCCCCCCTTTAAAACAAGGGAAATAATGGGTTGAGTTGTTCTTTTGAATCCGATTATTCAGTTTAAACATTCAAATGCTTGCTCAAAATTGATGGAAGGCCTCAAAACGCTTACAGGGATAACAACCGTGTTTAAAGTGCAAAATTGTTAACTGTGGTGTGTGGCGGCCAGCAGCAGCAGCAGCAGCAGCAGCAGCAGCAGCCCAGCAATAGACCACAGTAGTGACAGTGTGGAAAACACGGAAGTGAGCTGGGGCTGGCTTATGGTGTTGGGTTGGGGGTATGGGGTATGAGGGATGGTGGTGCTTTCTATATTCATTCCTTTTCCAACTTTCTTCTTTCAGCCCTTTCATCTATCTCAGTCTTCTGCTGAGTTTCAATGAATTTACGCAGAGTTCATCTCTTGTATATCCCAATTCTTTCCCCCAAAACTTACTAGTTTCTATAAGGGGGTTTTTAAAACTTTGCTTCAGCCAGTTTTTTTCAGTATGTTTTAGCACCACTAAAACGGTTACGATTATAAACCTGGAAAAAAGTTAGTTACACAAGTTTATGTATTTTTTTTGTAAAACGTTTTATGAGTACACCCACCAATGGCAGCGTTCCAAACACCAAAGGGGTCCTTAATAGTGAAAACCACAGCTTCTGTGAGAGTTAAGACTAGACCCTCGCTCTTCGTTTCTTGAACGACCTTTTGATTAATACAAAACCACCTAAAACACAAGGTCAATACTCAACACTCAAAGAACTAAAGGAAATAATTAGAAGGGCTAATTATAATTGCCTTTAGTGGACGCTTCACCCCCAGTACTACTCTAACACTCACTTTGATTCCGCTGAGACTAATTTGGGCCATGCAATCCTGGCAGGGCTCGCCACTTTGTCCAGGACGGAGGAAATCGTGATGGTATTGCTTAAATGCACTAAGTGGATGTATTATTAGTCAGGCTTAAACACAACACAAGGTCATCTCTGCACTCATACACGCATATGCACACTCATGCGCCCGCTAAACATTCACCTGTCTCTGGGAATGGTGATGTCACGCATTCGTTTCTCTCATAATATGACCGAGCACAAACAAATACAATTTCTATGCTACTTTTGATTAAGCATGAACCAATCCAATCACACAAAATGGAATATCGAAACATAAAAGATCAGGATTCCTAATCCTGGGTTAATAATAAAATGGCATCTTACCTGGCCAGGTTTCACCCACACACAACCACGCTTTCACACCACACCACACAGTTCTTGAACAAGTCTTTCTTCAAGCTTTTTCAGCCACTGCTTGATGGTGACGCCCTTGGTTGACTGGCTCCAGGTTTTCAGGGACTGGGTCTTCGTGTCTTCGTGGTCGTCTCTGGGATCTCGACGCAGAACTCTTCTCTTCGTCTCCTTCACCTACTTCTGGGTTCAGACTCACTAGTTTGTCTTTCTTCACCCACCTCTTGGGTAGCTTCCAACTCAGTTTGTCTCTTCTTCACCCACCTCTGGGCTTCAAAACTCAGTCTTTTCTCTTCCAGCTTGTCTTTTACCCTAAACTTCCTGTCACTTCTCTCTCCCAGACCACGTTTTCTGTCGACCCTACTTGTGACGTCAAACGTAAATTATGACATCAACTTAAAAGGACATAGGAACATGACGAAACTATAGGTAAGTAGGTTAGGTAGGTAGGTAGGAGCTTGTATAGCCTCGTGGCTTTCTTGTGTTCCGTCAATTGATATGTCAGTATTGCTCAAGGGGTGTTAATCACAGCGTGTTACAGTTACATTGATATATATATATATATATATATATATATATATATATATATATATATATATATATATATATATATAATATATATATATATTGGTATGAGAAAAGTCCTCAGTCTTCAAAGTCAAATTCTATGTCTTTAAAACTTACATCTGCATCAAGAAGGCTTTTAAAGCTGTTTAAGAGTGTCAGTGAGTTTAATGTTAGTCGGAAGAGAATTTCATCTGCTAACTACACTGATAGCAAAACGAATTTTCTCCTAGGGATAGTGTTAGAAAAACGATTAAACAATTTGCTTCATTGCCTCTTGAAGATATCAGACTTACTCATTTGGAATAAAAAGTTAAAAAAATCAATATCGTCCACTTGGTGAAATATTTTATATGCTTGGATCAGGTCCCTCTTACCCTTCTGGCTTTAGAGATGGTAAACTCAAGATATCTTAGCCTATCTGCATAAGTCATGTCTCTCCCGCATTCTGGTAATAACTTAGTCGCTCTTCTCTGGACCTTTTTTACCGACGCCGATTGTCTCTTAAACAGTGGTTACCAGATAACATTTCCGCACTCCACATGTGGTCTGATAAGCGCTTTGTACAATCTCAGGAATATGTCTTTATCAATAAAGGGACGAGAAAGACCGTCTAATCAATCCAATCATTTGGTTGGCTTTACTAATCGCTTTTTGTATGTGTGGGTCAAACTAAAATCGCAGTCAAAGGTAACGCCAAGATATTTTTTTCCTCTGAGTATTTTTACAATCGTTTCATTTGAATAACCAATTTTCATTGTGTAGTCAATTTTGGGATTTTTCTTACCTATGTGCATTACCTTACACTTTTGGACATTGAAATACAAGTTCCACTTATGCGACCACTCCTGCACGTCGTAAAGGTCCTTTTGGATATCAGGATAATTGAGTCACCATGAATCTTCGTATCGTCGGCAAAAATTTTGCACGTACTCGATATCACGTCCGGTAAGTCATTAATAAATATAGTAAAAAAGGACTGGGCCCAAAATGCTTCCCTGTGGGATGTCACTTAAAAAAACTGGTTTGTCCGAAGAGTAGGTATGCCGACCCTACCCTCACCCTCTGTCTTCGGTCGGTCAGAAAGTCCCTCGTTCAAGTCTAGGAGGGAGCCGTCAATTCCATACTTTTTCAACTTGATCAGCAGTCTTTTACCGAGTCAAAGGCTTTCTGGAAATCTAAATGTACTACTATATCTATTGATTTTTTGTCATCAGTAAGTGCAGTTAAAATCATCCATGACTTGGATCAGTTGGGTCATGCATGATCTTTTATTTCGAAAACCGTGTTGACAGTCTGCAAAAAAAGTTTAAAATCATTAAAATATGTCACTATAACATCTCTCACAATTGACTCCAGTACTTTGCATGTAACACAAGTTAGGCTGACTGGGCCTATAGTTATCCGGGTCCTGTTTGGAGCCCTTTTTGAATATGGCAATAACATCAGCAGTTTTCCAGTCATCCGGGATACTTCCGTCTCTAAGGATTTTTGTTGAACAATATGCTGAAGGGAATTGAGAGTTCCTTACTTAGTTCTTTAAAGACTTTGGCCGGAATTCTATCAGGTCCCTGAGCCTTCTTGCTCCCTTCTCTCGTCCAAATAATAATATTGGACGAGAGAAAGGGAGCAAGAACTAACGGCCGAGGCTTTGGTGTCCAGCCTACTTTATTTTGTTTTAAATCGTCGTTTTTCTCTGTAGTGATACTATGTGGAGAGGCTGACTTTCAAGTCAGTAGTGCGTCGAAGTTCATTGTGTATGTGCGATACTTCTGATGACGGTACCAGCGAAATATGTAACAGGAAATGTATTTGTTATAAAAATGTTGTGAATGCTGTGTCGTCGCCGAGACTGACTTAAAACTCGTGAAAAGAATACTTATGTGCTCTAATTGTACCACCTCATGTGTGTCGGTGGGCTAAATTTATTGATGTGAACACTGTAATATCAATACACGGAGAAGCTAATTTTTGATTTAGATTAACAATATGTCGAAGTTTATTGTGTTCTATGGGACTTTGCTGACATCGTGTTCGCTGGGATTCAATATTGTTTACTGTGCTTTGTGAATCTGCGGTTCTTATGCTATGGATTACTGTGCCTTGTGAATCTGCAGTTCTTCTTCTACGGATTGCTGTGCCTTGTGAATCTGCAGTTGTTCTATGGATTACTGTGCCTTGTGAATCTGCTGTTCTTCTTCTACGGATTGCTGTGCCTTGTGAATCTGTGGTTCTTCTTCTATAGATTGCTGTGCCTCGTGAATCTGCAGTTGTTCTATGTTTTACTGTGTCTTGTGAATCTGCGGTTCTTCTTCTTCTTCGCTTGTGTATGTGAACGGTTGTGCTTCCATGTGAGGACCTTGGTTATCCTTCTTTGTCTTCTTTTAGTGGTGTAGTCTGTGGCTTGGGTACTGTGGAACCGAGTTGTGTTGACTTACAATGCCCGTTTTTCCTGCATACAGCAAAATAGAATAACACTGGGACACCTATATAACTCATATTCTGGATATTTACTCACAGCGTTTCACAGAATTAAATCATAACTGACTCACGTTTATTGATAACACATGCTTCACCTAAACATAATATTCGCTCAAGACACAGTCCTGTACATACTCAAACTTGCTCGTCATATAAAATATACCAGCTTGTATGTAAAGATTTTCCCATTATGGAAGAGAGGAATTGTTAGAACCTGTCTTTGAATTCAGTCAGAATCTCTGAAATTCTTAGACAGACAAGAGTTAGTTTGTCGTCCATGTCGTGGAGGCTGGAGCAGAAACAGACCTTTCACCATGGGTCTGTGTTTTGAATGTAGACCCTGGCAGGAGCGAAATGTCTCAGGAACAGCGGAGCTGACGATAAAGAATGTAGATGGAGAGTCATTTCATGCCAATGGTCGCGCGGGCCGGAATAGCTCAGTTGGTAGAGCACCGGACTCGTAATCTTGGTGATCCTGGGGTTGCGGGTTCAAATCCCCGCCGGGCCGTTTCGGTACGGATGGATTTTTTCCCTCGGAGTTTTAAATTGGTTCTGACTCCAGTTTCCCATACAGCTCTCTCAATGAGACTATAAACTGAGGTTCCGCGTGTGGACGCACGCATAACATTGCACACACGTTAAATCCCGTCACCAACTTTCGGAAGAGAAGGCCAGTTTTGCCGTTGGTATGGATGACACGTTGCACATAGCATGCACCCTGCGTAAGAAATGAAAGACTGAAGGAAGTAAGGAAACTGGGTGAACGATATTGAATGATATGGACTGGATGACACGGGAAACGACTGAGTGAAGAAGCGCCAGCTGGCAGCTCTTCAATCGGCGCTACCCAGGTAGGCAGCCCGTTGTATAAACGAGTGTGGATTGTAAAGCGCTTAGAGCTTGGTCTCTAGCCGAGAATAGGCGCTATGTAAGTATTCATTATAATATGATAATAATAATAATAATGATAATAGGAAGCAGAACTAGATACTACGCCGAAGGAGAGGGTGGGGAAGTTTGCTGCAATTGATTTTGTCCTAGACGGACAGACAGCCTGTGCAGCGAATGCTGAAGTGAGAGACGACATGGTCTGACTGTGTGAGGATCGGAATGCTAGTGTGGTCACGCTGCGTTCAATGCTTTGACGTCTGTTAAGAAGACACTTCTTGGGAAAGCCAGCGAGACAGTCTAATCACAGAAACGGCAAAGGCACAAACCCAAATCTTGACAGTGAAGTCTTGGCAGGAACTGCCGGTGAAACTGTATGGGTTGACGTCATGTCCGGTGGTGAATGATTCTGGATCTGTCTGTCTCTCTCGCTGTCTGTCTGTCTGTCCGTCTGTCCGTTCGTTTGTCTGTCTGTCTCTCTCTCTATATATATATATATATATATATATATATATACGTTCTAAGAATTGATGTGGAGTGTGTGTGTGTGTGTGTGTGTGTGTGTGTGTGTGTGTGTGTGTACATGAGCGCATGCGTGCATGTGTGCGTGAATGTGTGTATGCATGTGTGCGTGCGTGCGCGCGTGCGTGTGCGCGCGCGCATGTGCATGTGTCTGTATGTCTGTCACAGGTAACGAACGCTATGCTGTGTCCACGTGCGAAGACTGGACGAGCTTGACAGTGGTGGACGTCATAGAGCAGCGCATTGTGGCCATCAAGATGCTCCACGATGCTACTGATGACAATCACCCCCGCCATCAGGCCAGCCCGCATCGGCACGGCTCTGATGAGGATGTTGAAGACGACGACGACAACTACTACGACGACGTTGATGATGAGTTATATTTCAGGGTGCGCGGGCTGGCGCTCAGTGGGGACGGGCGACAAGTCATCTGGGTCAATTACCACAACAGTTATCTGAACTTCTTGGATATCCTCACACTGCGCACGGACAAGATCTTTAAGGGTAGGGTCTTCTCTTCGTGACAGTTTTCTTGGATTTATATTTTTCTTCTTCTCCTTTTTTCCCCCTCTTTCTTTTTTTTTTCTTTTTGTTTTCTTTCTTCTAGCAATGTGGGTGATAGAAGCAGCATATCTTATACGGGAGCAGAAGCAGAAGCAGTGCGTATGACGGAGGGGCAGATTAGCTCTGCGCGCGCGCGCGCGTGTGTGTGTCTGTGTGTGTGTGTGTGTGTGTGTGTGTGTGTGTGTGTGTGTGTGTGTGTGTGTGTGTGGTGTGTGTGTTTGTGAGTCTGTGAGAGAGAGAGAGAGAGAGAGGCGCGTGGGCGCGCGCGCGCACGCGTGTTTGTGTGTTGCAAATATAGCCTGACGACGCTAAACCTTCAACATCTGAAGTACAACCCCACGGAATACTAAGCACAGTACTCAAGAGCAAGACACACACACAACACACACACACACACACACACACACACACACACACACACACACACACACACACACGCATGCACACGCACACACACACACACACACACACACACACACACACACACACACACACACACACACACACACACACACACACACAGCGCGCACGCGCACGCACGCACGCACGCACGCTCGCACAGACACGCCCTGAAACACTACTGACATCGGAAACACTCAGCGAATCGATCACTGATGCTGGCGAGGTAACTGAGCTCGAGCTGTAAAGCACATTACCTCCCTTATGCCGATGTCTTCATAACGTAGCCTATATAATTTATGTGCTTATAATATAAGTAACAACGTTCAAGCCACAAACAAGTTAGTTACCTGCGGCTTGGAAGTCTCTCTCTCTCTCTCTCTCTCTCTCTCTCTCTCTCTCTCTCTCTCTCTCTCTCTCTCTCTCTCTCTGTCTCTCTCTCTGTGCGGGGGAAGGTGGGCAGGTGTGCACAGTGTGTGTGAGTGTGTGTGTGTGTGTGTGTGTGTGTGTGTGTGTGTGTGTGTGTGTGGTGTGTGTGTGTGTGTGTGTGTGTGTGTGTGTGTGTGTGTGTGTGTGTGTGTGTGTGTGTGTCCAGGACTAAAACCGTACAGGTTCACCTGGCGCCGATCTACGAGGAGTGAGGTGTTTCGTGTCACTCCCGACGGTCGCTACCTGTACCATCCGAATTTCGCCACGGAGGGATTCATTGTGTGGGACCTTCACACCGCCAGCTCCATCACCATCTTTGAGGGCGAAGACGTATGCAGCCTTTTAATGCTGATGGATCTTTCTACCAATCACAAGGAGGCTTACAGAATTCGGCCAATTCCGTAGCCTGACAGATGTAGTAAGGTTTGCAAATAAACGAGATAGAGATGGAAAACAACATACAAAGTTTTAAACCATCTTGTCTCCGATGCAGGTTTTTTCCATTAAAGAAATGCACTTCACCTTCGGAAAAAAAAAACAAACAAAGTAGATGTTGCTTCAAGGGCTAGGCGTCAGAGACGAAGTGGTTTTACGTTCGACCATTGTTTTCACATGATACACCAGTAATAGTAATGTTCTGTGGTTGGTAGAAAGATCTCCCAGTGTCTTGACTGTCAAGTGATTCACTACGACATGCTCGAGAATGGTAGGACAACTGGGAGAGGAGAGTGATGTATGGTGGGACGATAAAGAAAAGGAGAGTGGAGTAGAGTGAAGACTTCTTATTGAGAGCACGATAATGAGTTCGAGTGGAAACTGTAAAAATATGGTATGTGGCAAAACGTCTAGATGAAAAAAGAAAGACAGATCTCCTCAATGTGATTTAAACATCTGGCACGTGAATGCTTCAGAGAGTAGAAATGTGCTTAAAAACATTTGGGTATTATGGCAACGAGTTAGCAGATGTCTGACCTATGCATTAGCTCAGCGCGCTGATTGGGTACCTATGTAACATTGGCTGTGCCAATATTATCATAGTATGTGTGTGTAGTGAGTGTACATGTGTTTGTGTATATTTGTGAGCTTTGGATGTGTGTGGATGTTGTGTAGAGAATATGTATGTATGTATATAGCGGATGTGGTGTAGCGTATATGGGCCAGTCCGTACGCAGTGACATTTCCTTGATGAAACTGAAACTTAAAAAAAACATCTTTCACTGCGATTGTGGCATTTACACATGTAGGCTTGGCATTCAAACATCTTTTCATTCCCAACTCAAACTCTATTGTTGTACAATTGATAGTTCTGTTGTGAGAAGAAGGATTAAACACATAGCCAACTATTTCAAACTACCATAATGTTGTTTTCTTCTCAACCACGCGAAAAAAATGTTTTGAAAAATATGAAATTTTCGAACATGTCAACTCATTGACTGGATTAAATGGCGCTTGCGGTCAGTAAATAAGCTATTTTCATATTTGTCCAGTCATTGTAGACAATAGGTTGTAAATTAGTCATTGTCACGTTTGCTTGGTTATCGTAGAATACAATCAAGAAATCAATTATTTTCATATTTGTTCGGTGATTGTAGAATGCAGTCAGTAAGTTAGTG
The DNA here is from genome assembly GCA_016801955.1 of Conus betulinus. Classification (NCBI taxonomy): domain Eukaryota; kingdom Metazoa; phylum Mollusca; class Gastropoda; order Neogastropoda; family Conidae; genus Conus; species Conus betulinus. The sequence goes on along the minus strand of JADBJO010014191.1, from coordinate 34,891 downwards.
ATTGACAGGTCACTGTAGAATACAGTCGGTAAATTAACCATTGTCATTTTTGTGTAGTCATTGTAGATATAGTCAGTATTATTACTTATTGTCATGCGAGTTCGGTCATCGTAGAATATAGTCAGTCGAGTCATTGACGAGTTTGTTCAGTCGATGCGGATTATAGTCATTAAGTTAGTTACTATCACATTTGTTCATTGATTGTAGACTTCAGTCAGTAAATCAGCTTTTGTCACATTTGTCCAGTCATTGTAGACCACAGCCAGTAATTCAATCATCGTCAAATTAGTTCAGTCATTATAAAGTACAATCAGTAAATTCGTCATTATCACGTGAATTCAGTGACTGGGGTACAGCTAGTAAATTTAGTTATGGTTTTTAGATCTTAAGACGATGATGATGAAGATGATCATCAGTACCACTACTATCATTGTTATTGTTTTTTATTATTATTGTCGTTGTTGTTGCTGCTGCTGCTGCTTACTGTTTACTATCATCATCATCATCATCATCCCATCATCATCATCATCATCATCATCATCATCATCATCATATTAACATCATGTTGTTGTTGTTGTTGTTGTTGTTGTTATCAATACTTATATTGCTGATGATGAACCGCTGTTCATCATTATCAAGTCATGTTCTGGTCACTGGCAGATAGAAAACCTCTACATTGTTGACTTGAGGACCGTGATCAGCACCGAGTCTGAGAGCCCACGTATACACGTCTGGGATCTCTCGCGTCCCGAGAACGACGTCACCCAGAGTTCCGATCAGACGTCATGCCCTGTGACGCCACAGGCGCCCTTGTCCTTCCAGGAGCGTGTCATCGTGAGGGTAGATGAATCAGGGTCGGGAGACCGTGGAAAGAGACGGGGAGTTGGCCGACAACAGTGACGACGATGTTGACGACGAACATGTTGACGATGATGATGATGACGACGACGATAAGGATGATGATGGTCCTACGAGAGGAGATGACGAGAACTGAGAAAAACATCGGTTCCTTAGTGTAAAGTCATATTTTCTTCGGTCAGTTCTCTCTCTCTCTCTCCTCTCTCTCTCTCTCTCTCTCTCTCTCTCTCTCTCTCTCTCTCTCCGTCTGCCTGAATGTACCTTTCTCCTCTGTCTCTCTCACTGCTCTCGGTCTCTGTCTCTGTGTGTGTGTGTGTCGTGTGTACGTGCGCGCGCGCGTGTCATAGATTACAGTTGACAAGCAACATTAAGAAACACGATCATGTCATCTATATACATAGGCAGTTGCATCAATCTGGAGTAAATTAATGATGTGTTCTTGTTTCGTATTAATTATGGAAATGCTTTTTCAAAAAAAAAAAAAAAGAAAAGATGACAGTCCCTTCCCCTCTCAAGCGACAGCGGGTGTTGGCTATAGGCTAATGTATGATCAAATGTTCTCAGATCTTTTTTCTGTCTCTCTGTGTCTCTGTTACTAGTCTCTGTCTGTGGGTGAGGGCTCCTCTCTCTCTGCCAAGCTTCTCTGAGTCTACGTCTCTCCTCTCTCTCTCTCTGTGTGGTGTCTCTCTGTCTCTCTCTCTGACCTCCCACTGTCCCCCACACCAATAATCTCTCTCTCATCTAACTGAATCTACTCTCTGTCTCTGTCTCTCTCTCTCTCTCTCTCTCTCTCACACTCACACACACACACAACACTCACACACACACACACCACACACTCTCTCTCTAGTCTCTCTATTCTCTTTCAACAGGTTGCAGCAGACTCTGTCTAAAGTTGATTTTGATAAATGCATTTGAATTTCTATCTACTGAATTTTGTGCAGAGATGTTCATCTCTCCAGCTGGGGCAACTGATTACAATTTTGATTCTCTCGCTCTCTCTCTCCTCTCTCTCCTCTCTCTCTCTGTCTCTCTCCCGATCGCTTGCTCGTCATAGATTACAGTTGACAAGCAACATTAACAAACACGATCATGTCATCTATGTATATAGGCAGTTGCATCAATTGTGTCAATTGTGGAAATTTGTGTTTTGCTGTTAGCTGTATGGACGTTTTTCAAAAAGAAACACCGTGGTCAAACAGAAAGGTTGCCCTCGGCAAGGTAATCCCCAGTGGTGAAGGAGATCTTACTCTCCCCTGGCCGTAACTCTGTCGTCTGGGAAAGTTCTATCGATTCTAATGCGCGCGCGCATGTGTGTCTCTGTGTGTGTGTGTGTGTGTGTGTGTGTGTGTGTGTATGTGGCAACGAGCGCTACGCGCGTGCGTGCGTGGATCTGCGTGCTGTATACGTGCTCAGGATACCGCGCGCATCCAGAGGTAAGAGAGAGAAAGAGAGAGACGCCAAACTCTCCGTAACTAGCGATAGAACGGATGTTAGCTGCTCTATGTTTTTCATCAATTTTTTTTTTTTGTGTGTGTGTGTTTTAAAAAGCGTTTCGAGTTACATGAATATAAAGAAGTTGGTAAATCGTTTCGCGTCTTTCCTCCAGAGTATGTTCAACTAGATTTTCAGAAATTGTCGACGGATCTGAGAACGGAAAGTTAAAATGCCTATGTATTTTCATTGATTACAAAGGATCATTTAATTTGTTATGAACTATTCCCTTCACAGCATTCCACATACATAAACATTCGATAAAGAAATGCACGCCTTTAACTTCTAGTATACGTTCCTTGACAGACTATTAGATTTCAGCGGTATCATCTTTATAGCTTTTCACCTGGACAACTTATTTGTTTGAAATAACTATCACAAATTTTTATTCCATGAATTAGACGCATAATTGCAGAGAAATAGAATGTGAGCATGGAAGAATCATTTCATGGACTGAAGATTCAGAAAAGGTTTTATTATCACCAGGTGGCGTGCGTGCGTGCGTGCATTCGTGCGTGCGCGTGCGTGCGCGCGTGCGCGCGCGCGCGCGTGTGTGTGTGTGTGTGTGTGTGTGTGTGTGTGGCCTCACTTCCATGAAGTGCATAGATTTTTTTTAAGCGCTTCATGCCTTCTTCGTGAGTAAAATGATGCGCATTGTTTTTTGCTTTAATGTTTTTTTTCAGTGTTTCATTTCGGCATTCATATGTGGATCATTTTTTAAAGGGGAGGGGGGGGGGGTGCGAGTGACGGTGAGGGAGAGTGGTGGTGGGGAGGGATAAGGTGTTGTTTGTTAATTACTGATATCATGAATTAAAAAAAAAATTCTCATGACGAGGATGGAAGGGTCATGTATTAAGAAGAGTGGGGATAAGTATCCTAGCATTTCGCTTGTTGGGGTTCCATTACACATACTTAAGTCATTCATCACTTCCTGTTTATCTCATTGGTTCTCTGTATGTTTCCTGTTGACGGGTTGGCTGGCTGTTCGCCACGTTTTGCCGCTTCATCGAGTTAACTGTCAAACTTGAAGCACACAAACGTGGGATGGGCTCAAGCGAAAGCTATGCGCAGAATGCAGGCCGACCTTGCTCGGGAACGGGAAAGCAAACTAGCTGGCATACAATTCTCTGGTGGCACGCGGTTTCTGTGGTGCCTGAAAGTAGCCGTGCCTGAAAGTAGTTGTTTATGGTCGCAAATCGGATTCTGAAAAAAGCGAATATTGGCAAAACGAGGTCAGGTACTTATCCTCTGTACTCCTACACCCAGGACTGGGATAGATACGGAGGGGGGGGGGGGGGGAGGGGGGGAGGGGGGAGAAGAGAAAGAGAAATAAATGTCATTCTTTTTTAATCAAACGTCGTTGTATCAGCCAATCTCTTCCAGGATCTGGAGACGCTGGAGCTGTCAATGACGCACGTTACGGGGGTCCCTCGTGGCCTGTGTGGTGGGCAGACGACTCCTGATGATGGACGTGGACAAGATGGAGGTCACCATGGTTTTTGAGGGACAGACCCACGACCGCCATTACGGTTCTCCGCCTGTGCTTCTGGATGGTGGAAAAAGTGAGTGTGGCGGACACAGCGTTGACTTTAGATTTGGTAGGGGGGGGGGGGGGGGGGGGGGATGGGGGGAGTGCAGTCTGGAACTTCTCTGCTAGGACCTGCTCGTTTAGACTGTTTCATCTGGTGTACGCCAACCCGCATCATCTCTTCTTCTGATCCTAGGGAGTCTAGTGTCTTTCGTGACTGTTTGTTTCACAGGGAAAATAAGACTGCTTTTCCCGTCGGGAGTCAAGCCAGGACAACCTGATCCTATCATTATTGAAGAGCTCTTATAGTGCCTGTCCTCGGTTCTGACCGTTTCACAATCCACGCTTTCGTTTACTCTACGGGATGTCTACCTGGGTAGAGCTAACAGAAGAGCTGCGTGCTGGTGCGACAGTTAGTGGTTTCCCGTTATATTCAATCGAGTATCACTCATCAGTTTTTTTTCTTAACTAATTTTCTTCTTCTTTTTCGCGTAGGATGAACACTATGTGTAGTCATATTATCCATATCAATGGGCAAACTAACCATCTCTTCTCAAACTTGGTGACGGAAGGTTACGTCTGTGCCAGATGTTATGCATGCGTGCATAACAAGGTAGTTGGCTTTATGGCCGCAGCTGGAAGATTTGCCCAGAAATAAAGTCGAAAATCAATGTTATTTTCGAGAAAAACAAAATCCTTATGTGCCGAAACGACCATGCAAAGATTCAACCCCCTTATCGCAAGATCACCAGGATCACGAGTCTGGCGCTCTATCCACCGAGCTATTTCTGCTCCGAACTGTAGACAGGTTCAGAAAGAGGGGCCGGAATATAGTGGAATTTTATGTCCTCACAGCAAAAGCTTTCAAAGAACAAGTTGTTCCCAAAGAGGGGCTGTGTCCTTGCAACTTTATCCCTCCTAGCTGAATTTACCGTCGATCTTTTCTTGATTTTTCCCGTCGTTCATCTGTTCATTGATCGAATGATTTACAAGCTGATTATTTTCTTCAGTCTTTCATGCAGGAATTGTCGAGCACGTCTCTCCCCTACAGCCCTGAAAGGGCGCTTTGTGGCTGACGGGGCAGTTATAATCAAAGCTATGATATCATGTCCTCAGCATACATCCTCACCGTTGATTGATAAAACACAACAATTCAGAACACAAGCTGTACCATAAAAAAAATAACTAATTGATTGATGAACGCTTGAAAGGGTGGGGGTGGGGGTGTTAGGAGGGAGTCCAGTAGAATCGAATTGTCTAGAACGTTGATGACGTCACAAACAGGTAGAACCAATGAAATATTTTGTAATTTCAAATCAATGCATAGAAGCGTGGCATCTCGGAAAGCAGGGTTTGTTTTTTTTTTTACACCCACCCACCTCCATCAATACCAAACATCGTAGGGACTTGGCATTTTCTCTTTTTTCTTAACTGCGTTTTTTTCAGTCATTGGAGAAAACATGTTATCACAAAGACATACCCGCAGACACACACACACACACACACACACACACACACATACACACACACACACACACACACACACACACACACACACACACACACATACATACAGACAGACAGAGAGAGAGAGAGAGAGAGAGAGAGAGAGAGAGAGACAATACATAGATAGATAGATAGATAGATAGATAGATAGATAGATAGATAGATAGATAGATAGAGATAATGTTGCGTATAGCCCCGCCGACCGCAAAGGGTCATGTCCGGGCTGAGATAAAGAGATAGACGGATAGACAGACAGACAGACAGACATGACAGTAACACAAGGGACCAAGTACATTTACTTTTGAAACTGGAAAATGGAGCAAGCATCAAAATTCGTCCAAGTGAAGGTCCATAATTTTAAAAGAGGGCTAACGTCAAGGGGGGAAAGGAATAGAGAAATCCTTTTTCCAGTGAGCGAGCGCTATTGTCAGTGTTATTGTTCCTGTACTGGTCAGGACAACCAGTAAACAACAGCCGTTTCGCTATGTAAAGATCACGTTAGGCTTGCTACTGGACCCTGATCACATGTTGGTGAAAAGCACTTCTATATACGCAAAAAAAAGACACTCAAAAATTTAGCATATCCCCCTGTATACATAAAGAATGTCTTCCAAATGACAAATGGCACTAATAATGAGAAGGCAAACAGTGTTTTCCTTTCCGTCTCTTCCTTCGACATTTCCCTGAAGGATTGTATAAGCAAAGCCGCTAGATCTTGCTACGTGGCCATGCCGATGTAGGTTTACCTTCTGATGTCAGCAGATCTTTATACAGTCCGGTGTGCCGCATAGTGGTTTGGAGCAGTTGTTGATGGCAGCTAAGATCCAGTTTATTTGATGTTGAATATATTGCGGTAACATCATTTCGATGACTTTGATTCTTCGATCCAGATCCGCTATTGAGGGCCAGTGTCTCATAAGCATACAGGAAGATGGACCATCACATTGCAAACAAGCCTGATTGTGCACGACAAACAAACTAATAACGATGAATAATGAAATTAAAAAAAACAAAGACATCGGAAAAGTCAGTCATATTCCAATGTCAATAACCGAACGCGACATGTTTTTTTAAGTGTTTGTTTTTAACGATTACTCATGTCTGTATTTTTCTACTTTTGTTCACTTCCTTGATTTGGTTCTCTATCATCATGCGCGTGCGCATGTGTGTGTGTGTGTGTGTGTGTGTGTGTGTGTGTGTGTGTGTGTGTGTGTGTGTGTGTGTGTGAATGGAAATGTACGTTTGTCTGTGTCACACCGTAGCGAGTGGCATGACCATGATGAGAAAAATCGGTGACCAAAGACATATGTCCTTTGATGAAGGGTATAAGACACACATGCGAATTCAAAAAGAAACTTAAGGATGGATTAGCTAATACTTATGTTCTGTAAATTGATGATCTAATGGTCATGTTTCTTGGTAAACAATATGAGACACTAATGGGAATTTTAAAAAGATGCTTAACAAGGGGTTAAGTAATACGCATGTCCTCCTGTAAACTGGTGGCATAAGTGTTATGTAATTTACTAATCGTAAAACACAGAAATGGTGATTTTAAAAAGATGTCTTTTGTAATGGATCAACTTGTACATTTGTCCTGAAAATTGATGACCAAAGACTTACGTTATTTGGTAAACATGATACGACACGAATGGAAACGTGAAAGACATTTTAAAATGGGTCCACTACTCCCTCTGTCTTGTTATGGCAAATGAGAGGTCGAAACGCGTCGTGTTTTGTCTTGTGATTCGTTTGTTCGCGTTTGGCGGACGCATTGTTGAAACTGTTTACGGTTCGTCACCCCTCCATCAAGGTGAACCATTCTGCTACTTTCGCCCTGGCCGAAGCCTCTCATGGCTGCAGCCGCTCCACTTTGGTGGCCTTCGACCTTCGTCACAGAACGTTCGCTGGCGTCGTCAGGGGAGCGGAGGTGGGACAACAGTACCTGTGCCTGAACGACTGGCAAGTGGCCATCACAGGTCAAGGTCGCATTCTCTTTCTCGTTTCCTCTACAGACGGTCCTGATCAAGTGCAATCGATCCAAGTGTACGACCTGAAAAAACGTGAGTGGTGTGTTGGATTGTGTATGTCACCCTTGGCTAGGATGTGGCGTCTGGACTGTATAAGTGTCACCCTTCACTAAAAAAAAAGTGGTGTCTGGATTGTGTCTGTCATCCTTCGTTAGAAAGTGGTGTCTGGATTGTATATGTGCCACCCTTCACCAGGAAGTGGTGTGTGGATTGTGTCTGTCATCCTTCACCAGGAAGTGGTGTGTGGATTGTGTCTGTCACCTTTCACAAGGAAGTGGTGTGTGGATTGTGTCTGTCATCCTTCATTAGGAAGTGGTGTGTGGGACTGTGTCTGTCACCTTTCACAAGGAAGTGGTGTGTGGATTGTGTGTATGTCACCCTTAACTAGGATGTGGTATGTGAATTGCATATGTGTCATCCTTCACTATGACGTGGTGACTGGATTGTGTCTGTCACCCTCCATTAGGAAGTGGTGTGTGTGGATTGTGTCTGTCACCTTTCACTGGGAAACAGTGTGTGTGTGGCTTGTATCTGTCACCCTTCACTAGGAAGTGGTGAATGGATTGTGTCTGTCACCCTTAACTAGGAAGTGGATTGTGTGTCTGTCACCCTTAACTGGGAAGTGGTGTGTGGATTGTGTGTTTGTTACCCTTCACTAGGAAGTGGTGTGTGGATTGTGTACGTCACCCTTCGCTAGGAAGTGATGTGTGGATTGTGTGTCTGTCACTGTTCACTAGGAAGTGGTGTGTGGATTGTGTCTGTCACTCTTCACTAGGAAGTGGTGTGTGGACTGTGTCTGTCATCCTTCACTAGGAAGTGGTGTGTGGATTGTGTCTGTCACCCTTCACTAGGAAGTGGTGTGTGGATAGTATGTCTCTCACCCTTCACTAGGAACTAACTCTTGTGGGTTTTTGTTTTAGATGGGAATGGATTGAGGGATGAAATAAGGGCAAGGTAAGGTAATGTTGCTTATTGCCCTGCCGACCATAAAGGGCCATATCAGGGCTGTCACCACGTTGAAGACAACTCACAAGTCCTCACACAAACAATCATTCACACAACCCATGGAATGCACCACGAAGCTTCTTCACCTTTTGAAAGATAAGAATGTGTGTAAAAGGAGCGGCCTGTATGCAAACAGCACAAGACTGCTAAGAAGAGAACAAAAGAAAGAGACAGAGGGGGAAGGGGGGGGGGGGGGGGGGGGGGTCGAGGATTTGACGTACTCTTGAATGACCAACTGTTGTCGTCAGTAAGGGAATGAGTAAGTAAGCGTCCGACATGTATCGAATCATTACAGGCAGTGTAGAAGTCTCTCAGCAGCGGGTCTCCTTTTCGAGGTGGTCTCATGGCAACCTGATGCACAGAGCTCCCTGTGAATTGCTGGCGCCGGGACTGGTGACAGAATGATTGTGGGCGTGGGGGTGGTGTAAGCCGTAAGCCGGAACCGGAACAGGCTGCCTGAGAGTGACGCCACTCAAAAGACATGGAAGATTGGAGAGCAAAAAGAAAGATAACGGAAGCAGAATAAGGTTGATCAGGTTTAAAACCTTTTCTTCTTTGTTCGCTCTCCCTCACACGTCCACACAGCACCTTGCACGACATCTGCCGTGTCCTCAGATGTTCCAGGGTGCCGTACACATCACTGCCCAGTGCGGTCAGTGCGGTTGGTGTTGGCTAGAACAGTGTCCATTCCGCAGCGCGTGTTGGGCAGTTCTGGAGAGTTTGTGTGTGTAACGTGCCTCTCGGACATAACCTCCCTTCACAAGATTTTATAACCACAATATAACGCAGTCATACACGGTATTCATTGAGGAATACTTTCGGAGAAAAACTCTTTTATTTTGAATATTTTTCGTTTTTAAACACACAAATAAAGTTTCTTGCCCTTGTATTAAGTCTAACAAAAGTTTATCGTTCTGTTTTTTTGAGGGGTCCATGTGGGATTACCATTAATACTACGACTCCTCACAGCTGTTTTGAGATCATGGTCAACATTGTGTGAAAAGATGTAAAGAGTTCATGGTTAGATGGGTAATGTTTTCGGCAGAAGAAGGTTGATGATGAACAAACAAAAAAACATTACAACGCACTCCTTGAAAGTTATCAGATTTATTTGCATACGTTCGTGCGTGCGTGCGTGCATCCGTGTGTGTGCTGTCTCTCTCTCTCTTTCTCTCTGTCTGTCTGTATCTGTGCACTGAAAGCAAGCTTGCACATGCGCACGCATACACTGCTTTCTCACAGCACACGGGGTGTAGGGGAAGGCCCTCAAAAAGTGTTCCTTCTTCATGCAAGAGGCAAAGGATGACTCATTTCCACTCGTCCTCTCTGTCTGCAGAGATGGTGACCCGGGAGCTTACCGATCCAGAGGCCACCGACATCACGGTGACAGACGGGGAACGCGGCCTGGAGAGCTTCCATCTGGTGGACGATACCACCGTCATTGCCGGCTACTCGGACCGCCAAATCCGTGTGTTTGACATTGACACTGGTCAGTATATTCTCCTAGGATTTTGTTTCTGGTGGTTTTTCTTTTCTTTTTTTTTCGTTTTTTGTTTTTGTTTTTGTTTTTTCTTTTTTCCTGTCCCATTGTCTGTGCCACCTCAGTGGCATTGCACCCACTCCGCTCATTCCAACACCCCCGTCCAGAGCCACAGCCCGTCCCCGACCCGCCGCATCCCCGGCACCGACGATCCACAGGGAGCGGTCAATGTCAAGTCGTCAATAGACAACCCACTGGGACGAGACACTGCACTGTTGCCGAGTCACCTCGGTGCTGTTCAGTGCTGCCTGTTCTGATCCAACTTACGCAGGACACCACCTACTAAGCCCCCTCCTGACGACAATAACTGGTTTGTCGCGGAGCCGGCGTGAGTGAGCTCTCCCTCCGGAGGGCTCCACTACGTCCGTCCAACGACAGCCCCTATGGACTCGCCGATACCGGTGACCCCGATGGAATCAAACCAAGGCCACAGACGTGGAGAGGACATCGAAACTGACGGTAATTCTTGATACTGATGCTGTTCCAGCTGGCGATACTGTCGCGGCTGATGTAGCTGACAGTATTGTATCTGCTGATGCTCCTATACATTACGACCTTGATCTTTTAAGGAGGTTGTATTTTCACCCACGTCTGTTGCATATGAGCAAAAGTTAAGTTCCTGAACCTGCAAAACGAACAAACAAAGAAGTCGCGACAAAACAGACGCAGCGCGTTTCGACCTGCTGGTCTTCAGGCAGGATAATCAACATTATAAACTTTATTTACTCACCATGAGTCACCCCACTTTGGTTTTGCTTTTTTTGTGATGCAAGACGGCGTAGAAACTGCCCATCCAGTTTTGAAAGACAGGTGGTAGTAAGATGGAATGTGGCCCATAAAACGAAGCTGTTGACATTTGGCTGTGATTTATCGTGCGGATTTGGATTAAAAAAAAAGCTAAATCCAAGATCTCTTTGACGTTGGTGGAGGTTCACATTCTCCCGGAATTCCTTCCAGTTGTTATTGCTATTGCTCCCTTTGCTGCTGTTGTTGTTGTTGCTCATGCTGTTCGCGCTGTAGATAGCATCATAACTGTTGTTGTTGTCATCGCTGCCATTGTTGTTATTGTTGCTACTGCTGTTCAAGCTGTTGTTTGCATGCATTGTAACTGTTATTCATTTTGCTACCACCATTGCTAGTACCAGTACTAGAACTACCACCAGCACCACCACTATCACCACTATTACTATTACTAGTACTAGTACTACTACTACTACTACTACTACTACTACTACTGCTGCACCATTAGTGGAGATGGTGATATCTTTATGCAGGAGAAGGCTGGAAAGACTTGCAAAGTTCATCATTCTGCCAAGTATTGTTCTGCTGGTGCATGTAACAGTCGGGAAAATCCAGTGTCAAAGTTTACTATGGAGTTACACACACACACACACATACACCACACACACACACACACACACACACACGCGCGCGCACGCACGAACGCACGCACGCACTCGCGCACACACAGAGACACACAAAAACTCACAAAGACACACACCGACAGACATACACACAACACACACACACACACACACACACACACACACACACACACACACACACACACACACACAAGGGGGGAGAGGTAACGGAACAAAAACATTTCCCTCTTTCCTTTCCTGCAAACAAATAGTACACTTTCATTCCTAGTGTGTATCAAATCCAAAGTTAACAAAAACAAATAAATTCGTAACATTTCGTTATGTCCTCACCTCACGCACAGGAGTAATGCAGTAAAGTTAAAAAAAAAAAAAAAAAAAAAAAAAACTTAAGACTGACTCGACCATCCACTCAATCACTGATGACGACCATCCACTCTCATCAAATGATGACATTGTATTTTTGTACTGATCTCTTCAACATGCGATGAATGATAATATTATTCAGATATCTCTTATAATGTATTATCTTAAATTTCACTACCCTTCATCTGTCTAATTTCAATGCTTCCGCGATGAATTTCGCAAAACTGATTTAATTACAAGTTCATCATCTGATGATAACACGCCAGCGACATTTTGTCTTTTCGCTATATCTAACTGGAAAAATGAACAATTTGTCCGCACTTCATTATAAGCAGTACAGTGGAACAGAAAGTGTTCTTCGTCATCAATAATGTGCCTACATGCAGGACAAGGAGATTCTGTGGATGTTTCACATTCAAACCCTCTTTTGTTCGCATTAAAACCTAAAGTTCTCAACCTAAATCTTGCGTAATTTATTCTGTGCCATTATCTGTTATGACATTGAGAAACTTTTCAGAATGGAACACATTCTTAAATGAGAAAAAAAAAACCAGCGATATTTTTCTTTACTTTCCATCTGAGTGCCAATTCTGTTTAAAAGAACAAAAAGCCTGTCTTTGAAATTTCCGCAATGAACTGTTGCTCATTTCCTACTTCCTGGGTCATCCACACTATTCCAAAACCCTGTGTTCTGAAAGGACTTTCTTTACTTTATAAGCCCAGTTTTCTTTACCTTTTTCCATTTCTAGAAGCATCATGTCATAGGGCTTGCCTGCTGAAACGGGACTGGGGTAGCTTCAAGATCTTCAACCAGTACTTAATACATTTCACAAATGTACTTATATACAAAGGGTATCTGCCCATTTCTCCATATAAAACGGTGTTGGATGAATGAATAGGTACTTGAAGGAAACGCTTCATAGCATACGTATGTACTTTTTCCATCTGCGAATTTTCATGTAAGCCCAAATTTCAGCTGCATAAAGTAAGAAGAGGTTTTATCTGTGTATCAAACATTTTCCAAAATATACCACAGTCTGTACAATTCAGTTTTCTCAGGGATTTCAGAATTTCAATAGTACCCTTTTCCCCTTCATCAGAGATTCTTCCCATGCGTAACGGAAAGTTAATTTTGTTGAAAATATCATTCCAAGATATTTATATGAATTAACTACTTGAACATCTGCATTTCCATAAGACCATTTTTCATACACTGATAGGTGGCCACCCATTCTAAAGACCACTATATTCGTCTTATCCAAGTTAACTGATAAACCTAAGCGGTCTGCTTCTTCTTTCAATACATTTAGTTGGTTTTGCAAACCTACAACTGTTCCGGACAGAAGAACAACATCATCAGCATACAGTAGTAAAACTAATTCAACTGCTCCAGGTATCATCTGGATACCATGTCTTCCTTTGCGGGACAATTCCACCGCCAGTTTCGTTTATGAAAAAAAAAAAAACAACTGTGGACTTAACAAGCATCCTTGTTTTACCCCATTTGGACAATCAAAAATAATCTGAATATTCACTCTTCACACGCACACATGCAAGCACTGAGTTGTAGACCCCTCTAATAGCCATGTACAATTTACTATTAACACCACTTTTACGGAGTACATTCCACAGAGCATTCCGATTTTACCGAGTCAAAGGCCTTCTTAAAATCTACAAATGCAATGTAGAGCTTCGATTTGCAGAGTAGATGTTTCTGAATCAAAGAATATAGTGTAAATATATGGTCTATGGTGCTGTAACTGGTTCTAAAACCTGCTTGTTCTTCCACTATTTTTCTTAGTTTCAGCCCATTCAGTTAATCTTGCATTTAGTATGTAAGTGTAGATTTTACTTAAAACGCTGGTAAGTGATACTCCACGATAGTTGTCGGGATTGTTCACGTCTCCTTTGTTTTTGTAAATTGGTACAATTATAGATTTAGCCCATTCTGATGGAAAGATACCATTATCAAAAAGTTGAGTGAATAAATGAACAAGAAAATTGATTACAGTTGTGTTTTGCATTCTTCAACATTTCTGCTATGATTCTATCTGGTCCTGCACTCTTTCCTAATTTTAAATGTTTATACCAGCACAACGACTTCTTCACTGGAAATAGGTTGATTAAATAATGGCTCAATTTCATTTTCTTCTACCATACCAGTCTCTTCTTCTTACTTTTATTATCAAAACTATGAAAAACCCCCCAAAATGGTCATGCCACTGTTGAACTGAGATTTCGTTATACACAAAACTCTTTTTTGTTATAGATCTTATCACTGACCAGAACATTTTAGAATCATTGACTGAATTTTTTAGTTTCTTTAACCTACTTTCTTTAAACTCTATTTCTTTTGTTTTCCTTTGCGTGACATACTCTTTACGCGATACAGCGTATTCTTCTCTTTTCTTACTTTATCCTTGGCTGTTTTGCATCTCTGAAATCTTTTTAATAACCTTTTAACGTCCTGTTTCTTTCGTTCGCACTCATTATCAAACCAGTCATTGTATGTTTTGCTGCCTCTACAAATAACTCGAACCATACAAGCTGCAGCTCCGCACAAAGCACTGACAAATAGAGAGAGAGAGAGAGAGAGAGAGAGAGAGAGAGAGAGAGAGAGAGAGAGAGAGAGAGAGAGAGAGAGAGAGAGAGAGAAACAGAGACAAACAAAGGCAGAGACAAAAACAGAGAGACAGAGACAGACAGAGAGAGAGACCGGGAAAATTTGAGGCGAGATCTTTAAATCCTCATCCACGTGTACATCGTTTTACTGCCAAACTGTCCCAGCTAAAGGTCTGCATCTGTGTGTGACCTTTCGCCTTCTATTTTTAGGCAGCGTCCTTCACCGTCTGCCGGGTCACCAAACGTGCACGCGCATCTTTCTCGGCGCCGGACAGCGGGCTGCTGGTGTCCGCAGACTGGGAGAGTGACGAGGCAGAGTTCCGCGTGTGGCGGAAAAAGGACTTCACTCGCGTCACCACTTTGCACACGGAAAGTCCGGTAATTCAGTTATGGTGTGTGTGTGGACCATGGATTGTGTTGTGGTGCATCGTCATGTGTGTGGTGTCATGTCGTGTTAGGTTGTGTCGTGTCGTTTAGTGTTGCGTTTGTGTATGTTGTGTTGTGTTGTGTTGTTATGGTTGCGTTTGCGTTGCGTTTGCGTTGCGTTGCGTTGCGTTTTGCGTTGCGTTGCGTTGCGTTGCGTTGCGTTGCGTTGCGTTGCGTTGCGTTGCGTTGTGTTGTGCTGTGTTGTGTCGTGTTGCTTAGTGTAGTGTTTGTATCATGTTGTGTTATGTCATGTTGTATTGTGTTGTTTATATTCACGTCGTCGTAGTGTCGTGTGGTGTTGTGTCGTACTGTGTTGTGTCGTGCTGCTTAGTCGTGTTGTGTGTGTGTCGTGTCGTGTGTGTGGCGTCGTATTGTGTCGTGTGGTGTTGTGTTGTGTTGTGTAGTGTAGTAGTGTCGTATTCTGTCTTGTAGGATTATGTCGCGTCGTATTGTGTTGTGTGTGTGTGTCGGGTCGTATTGTGTCGTGTTATGTCATGTTGTGTTGTAGTCATGTGTTTTGTCATGTTATGTTGTGCCTTGTCGTTTTGTGTCACCTCATGTTGTGTCATGTCGTGTTGTGTGTCATATCGTGTTGCATTGTGTCGTGTTGTATTGTGTCGTGTCGTATTGTATCGTGTTGTGTCATGTCGTGTTGTCATGTGTTTTTTTCATGGTATGTTATGTCACGTCGTGTTGTGTCATGTCGTGTTGTATCGTGTAGTGTTATGTCGTGTTGTGTCATATGGTGTTATGTCGTGTCGTCTTGTATTGCATTGTGTTGTGTCTTGTGTTGTGTCATGTCATTCTGCGCCTTGTGTTGTGTTGCGTCGTGAAGCGTCGTGTTGTGTTGTGCCATGTCGTGTTGCATGGAGTCATGTTGTGTCGTGGTGGTGTGTCGTCGTGTACCATGCCGTGTGTGCTATGTCACACTGTGTCGTGTGTTGTGTCATGTCGTACTGTATCATGTCTTGTTGTGTCATGTCGTGTTGTATCGAGTCATGTTGTGTTGTGTCGTATCGTATCGTGTCATGTCGTGTTGTGTCACGTCACGCTGTTTTGTGTGTTATCATGTCCTGTTGTGTCGTGGCGCGTTGTGTCGTGTCGTGTCGTGTCATGTCACCCTTATCTTGTGTTGTGTCACGTTGTGCAGTGTCTTGTCGTAACGTGTCATGTCTTTGTTGTGTCAAATTGTGTTGTATTGAATCGTGTTGTGTTGTGTCGTATTGTATTGTGTTGTGCCATTTCATGTTGTGTCGTGCATTGCGTCGTATCGTGTCATGTTGTGTGTGTCATGTCAAGCTCTGTGTGTGTGTTGTGTGTCACATTGTGTTGTGTCACGTCGTGTAGTACCGTCTTGTGTTGTGTTTTTTGTTGTTGTGTCGTGACATGTGTCATATCGTGTTGTGTCGTGTCTTGTTGTATCATGTTGTGCTGCGTCACGTGTTGTGTCATGTCTTGTTGTGTCGTGACTTGTTATATCATGAAGTGTTGTGTCATGTCATACTGTGTTGTGTTGCAACAGGAAATCGAAAGAAACTCAGGTCACCACATGAACGGGACATGAATAGCCACATAAACTTATGACTTTTTATTAATGATGTTCACTTATGTTGCTAAAAATGATCATGCAGAATGCCATTCTGGTCTGAAATAACAAGGAAACATTCTACTTCACTGTTCCTCTCGTAGCATATCCTGGAAGACCTCCTTGGTAATGACAATGAAATATTAAAGCGTCAAAGTGTCATAACATATCCAGGCTTGAAACAGAATCACAAGACACGGACTCACACAACGTTGATCACGGAATTTGAGCAACTCTCAGAGAACATGTTTTAAAAAAAAAGTCTGTATAAAATCCAGTTGTTTAAAAAAAAAATTCCAAACATGTTCCCGAAGGCGTCGAACCCACGACCTCTCAGCGAACAGCAACTATGATTTCTGGTAACTATATGAAATGTGACAGCGATCCGAGTGGATCTTTTCCAGTTATCCCACAAACAGACCAAAAACGCTGTCGTGAATATGGAATGGTACTTACTTGGGCGTTTCCACAATGCTACAGGATTGCCTATTGCCCCCCCCCCCCCCCCCCCCTCCCTCTTTGTTCAACATCTTCCTTGAACGAAGAATGACTGATACCCTGAAAGATCATACTGGCACAGTCAGTATTAGAGGACAAACAATTACCCCCATCTTGGAGGACAGACAATTATCAGTCTGAGGACAATTACCTTTCTTGGAGGACAAACAATTCTCAGTCTTGGAGGACAAAAAAAAATAATTGCCAGTCTTGGAAGATATACAATTACCAATCAGGAAGGACAAATATTTACCAATCTGGGAGGACAAACAATTACCAATCTCGGAGTACGAACAAGTCAAGTCAAGTCAAGTCAAGTCAAGTCAAGTCAAGTCAAGTAAACTTTATTATCTCAATTTGAGAAATTAATTTGTGGTCACACACATTCACAGCAAATAAACAATAATTTAGTCACATTACCCATTTTCTCACATATGACATACATTCATATAAAGGAATTTGGATTTCAATTAAACATCTCCTCGGTTCATAAAATCAATGGACAGGGGAATAATAAAACTTTGTTTAAATCTGACACTTCTGCATTTAACCGATCGATATCTTCGTCCTGACTGAAGAAGGTCATACTGATTTGCAAGAACGTGGGTCTGGTCACACGCAATCTTCTTCGCTTTACAAACTACACGGCACCTGTACAGCTCACTCAGACTTTTTTTGTCTCTCACCAACGATTTTTCCTCCCACGTTCACCACTTTCTCAAGCACATTTCTGCTCTTCACAGTCACCCCACCATACCAACACATAAATGAGAAAGTTAAAACAGATTCCAAGAAGCATGAATAAAATGTCCGAAGAATGTCAGTATTCACATGAAATGATCGCAGCTTGCGAAGACAATATAATCTGGTTTGACATTTTTTGTGGACATACTCAACATGGGATTTAAAATTCAGCTTATTATCTATAAAAAGTTCCTAAATATTTGTATGATTCAACACGTTCTACTTCAGCACCTTTGATAAAAAGTGGTGGTACAGCTTTTGGATTCTTTCTAAAACCAATCAACATTTCTTTTTTTTGTTACATTCAGATCAAGATAGTTATGATCGCACCAGTCAACAAATCTTTGAACCTCCTTGAAGTAAACAGAATCAGAGTTGGAGAGATCCACAAGTGCTGAGTCATCTGAATATTTAATGTACAAAGTTGAATCACTTCCTGAACAATCATTTGTGTACAGAGTAAAAAGCACTGTGATAAAACAGTACCCCCTGGGGTGCGCCAGTTGAAATGACTCTGGAAGACGAAACAACACTTTGATATCGAACAGACTGTGTCCTCTGTGTAAGAAAATCAATTATCCAAAGAATGAGCTTGTTACACACATTTATGTTAATGAGTTTCTTTGCCATCAGATGTGGTTGTATGGTGTTGAAATGCTGATGAGAAATCAATAAAGAGAATGCGTACAAAGGAGGCAGGTTTTTCGAGGTGTGAAAAAAGCATGATGGAGAAGTGTGAGTGTGGCATCATGTGTGATCTGTTCTGTTGGTATGCGAACTGAAACGGGTCTAGGTACTGTGTAGTATCTTTTTAAAACAGAACAGAGGACAATTCTTTCAAGACATTTCATTGCAACAGGTGTGAGGGCAACTGGTCGGTAATCATTTAAACAGCTTGGGTTGCGTTTTTTGGAACAGGGACATACAGTGGCATTTTCCCATAAAACAGGAATTATACATTCTCTAAGTGACCAGGTAAACAAACGACTAAACATAGGAGAGCTGAAAAGCACACAGTTAAACAATCTGGGAGGACAAATAATTACCAATCTGGGAGGACAAATGATTACCAGTCTGGGAGGACAAATAATTACCAGTCTTGGAGTCCGAACAGTTAACAATCTGGGAGGACAAAATAATTACCAATCTGGGAGGACAAATAATTACCAATCTGGGAGGACAAATAATTACTAGTCTGGGAGGACAAATAATTACCAATCTGGGAGGACAAATGATTACCAATCTTGGAGGACAAACAGCTACCAGTCTTGGAGGATAAACAATTACCAATCTTGGAGGATAAACACTTACCAGTTTTGAAGGACAAACACTTACCAGTTTTGGAGGACAAACAATTACCGATCTCTGGGGACACTTACCAATCTTTGGAGGACAAACACTCACCAATATTGGAGGACAAACAATTACCAATTTTGGAGGACAAACACTTACCAATCTTGGAAGATAAACAGTTACCAATCTTGGAGGACAAACAATTACCAATCTTAGAGGACAAACAAATTACCAATATCAGATTTACAGATGATAACGAAGGCCTGACAGGAAGTGAAGATGAGGTGGCTAACCTGGTGAAATGCCTGGACGACACAGCATCCAAATCAGATATGGAAATCAGCGCCGAAACAAATAAGCTGATGAGAAACAGTGACGAACTCATCAGGACACTAATCGAAGTCAGTGGTCGACAACTTGAAACAGTCAAAGAGTTCCAGTACCTTGGTGCTAATATCAACCAAGAAGGATCCAAACCAGAAGTCTACACTTGAACTGCGCTGACAACAGCTGTGATGGCAAAGTTAAAAAACCAACTGGCAGAGATAAAAAAAAAGGCCACCCTCGAAATCAAACTGATACTGTTTCATGCTCTCGTCGTGTCAGTTCTCCAGCATGCATGCGGGTTATGACAGCAGAACTCCAAAGGAAGATCCAAGCTACAGAAATGAGGTGCTTTTAGACGACTCCTCGGCATTTCATACGCTGACCGCGCATCTGCATCACTAAAGAGGAGATGCGAAGGAGAGTAGATCAACAGATGGGTCACTATTAAGACTCGCTGTCAACCCATAAAGAAGAGAAACTTGAAGCGGTATGGCCACCTAATCAGATTGCGAGGCCTCTCCAAAACTATTCTTCAAGAAATGGTACAAGGAAAGAGGGGAAGGGAACGCCAGAGAAAGAGATGGTCGGACGTCATGGAATAGACTGGCAAAAGTTTTGCCCAAAGCCAGGCGCTAGCCAACGACCGGGTCAAGTGGAGGCTTCTTGTTAAACAAGCCACCTGCAGCG
>JADBJO010014190.1:40000-47500 GCA_016801955.1 Conus betulinus | reverse complement strand
TTACCACATTACTTTTCCTGTTCAAAGCATAAGTTGTGCTACAGAATTAAAAGGGCAACGATTTCCTAAAGCACACAAGGCGAAAGTAACACAATCAGAAATGAGCGAAATCAATTGCTAAAACTGTAACATTACCCAAATGTTCATGTGTCGTCATCACTGTACTATACACTAGAACCTTTTGTTGTGTGTTTCGGCTAATACGAAGTGTGTAGATTTCTTCAAGTATTTTTAATGCAGAGAGAGAGAGAGAGAGAGAGAGAGAGAGAGAGAGAGAGAGAGAGAGAGAGAGAGAGAGAGAGAGAACCCGATTATACTCCAGCGAGAGTATGAAAAGATGGTTTATTTCATGACACTTGACATTTCTACAATAAAAATTGAAATAAAAAAAAATGAAAATATAAAACAAAAAAAAGAAAAAAAATACGAACTTAACCGAATGAAATTAAATTGTACACAGTTTCAAGTGCAGGCTAATTCTAGGAGAGAGGCGGACACACGCCCAGACCTTTAACACGACTTTATGGACCTTAAAAAAGCTTGTGCCGGCTTCACGCGTTCTGTGGGTTTCCTTGTGAGACAAGCTGTAACTCTGGTATGCTGTGTGTAACTGCTGGCCACTAATGCGGAGAGGCCGGATGCGCCGCTAATCTTCAGCTGTTGTTAGGGAGGCAGGAATCTGTTGTGACCAGTTTCTGCGGACTTTGTTGTGACCATGGTGGATGCCAAGGTCTGATTACCGCGCATGACTTGTATCTAACTGAGGGTTGCGCCGTCATTCCGTGAAAGGTACGTAGTTTGTTTGATTTTCTCTTTCGCCATGCATTTTTTTCATGTTTGTTTTCTGTATTTATATATACTTTATTGCACCCCCCCCCCCCCCCTTCCAAGCGACCAATAGCATAGTCTTAATATGGCAATATTTTTGTGTCCTTCTATACTTTCAATTCATGTATTAATAGACTTGTCACGAACGTTTTTCTTTTCTGTTGATTTTTGTGTGCCATGATATAAATCAAAGTTGTTGTTCTTTTAACGAGCTCTTTACACATAGTATATTTAAGCTGTCTGTTTTAAACAATATACGTATTGATAGCATTCTCGAACAAATCAACTGTTTTACATTCATATTAAAAATACGACAAATATATCTTTATCATAATCATTAAAACAAACGTTTTTATCGCATACACACACACACACACACACACACACACACACACACACACACACACACACACACACACACACACACACACACACACACACACTGTGTGTGTGTGTGTGTGTGTGTGTGTGGTGTGTGTGTGTGTGTGTGTGTGTGTGTGATAAAAACGTTTGTTTTAGTGATTATGATAAAGATATATTATTTGTCATACTTTTAATATGAATGTAAAAATATTTGATTTTTTCGAGAATGCTATATATACATATATTGTTTAAAACAGACAGCTTAAATATACTATATATACTATATATATATATATATATATATATATATATATATATATATATATATATGTGTATGTGTGTGTGTGTGTGTGTGTGTGTGTGTGTGTGTGTGTGTGTGTGTGTGTGTGTGTGTGTGTGTGTGTGTGTGTGTGTGTGTGTGTGTGTGTGTGTGTGTGTGTGGTGGACACTGCGCTCTTAGTCCTTGCTGTTGGTCGTGTTTATTGATGTTTGATTTGATGTTTTTCAAAATTTACAAGGGGGGGGGGGGGGGGGGGGGGGGGGGGGGGGGGGGGGGGGGGGGGGGGGGGGGGGGGGGTTTTTAATCACAACCAAAGCAAGCTCAGAACTTGTGTAAATAATAGTCCCAGCACGATCGAATGGTCGGAGCTATTATCAACTTAATTAGATTTAGTAGTCATCTCAATTTAGTAACGTTATGAAACACTCCCCTCAGCAATCATATAAACTACAAAAGTATTTACGGGATTCAAGAAAATTGTAATATTGTTCAGAACGTTCATTTCTCACGCACATTTGCTGTCGTCGCAAATTCCCCCCCCCCCCCTCTCTCTCTCTCTCTCTCTCTCTCTGGCCCAAGAACAATTTTTTCCATGTCCTTTATGACATAATCTGGTGACAAATTATGGAGTAAAACCCCCTGACAATATAAAGAATGAATGCCATTTATCTCTTTTCAAAAGGTCATGAACATTTGTCAAGAGTATAAACATCTCTTTGTCTCTTCAATGTGATATAATAATGCCTTGAATATGTACTGTAACGTTAAATGTCAGTTTAACTTTCCGTCAGCGTGTACGCCTGCCTACCTGTTCATCCGCCTGCATGTCTGGTTTTTGTATGCCAGTTCGTCTGTCTGTCTGTCGCTGTCTCTTATTGTCTGTCTGTCTGTCTGTCTGTCTGTCTGTCTGTCTGTCTCTGTCTCTCTCTCTCTCTCTCTCTCTCTCTCTCTCTCTCTCTCTCTCTCTCTTCATGACCTCCCTTACTTACTCGGGTGCTAGACTTTGGAATGAATTGTCCGATCATCTTAAGAACAGCTGTAGTTTTGACATCTTTCAAAAAGGCTTACCACAAGACGTTATGGAAACATCTTTAATATGCCGGCTTGGTTACTACTTTCGTTTTCTAAGTACCTTTTCCCCAGTCCAAGTCAAATGGCCATTTTCCGCTCACTAAAGCATGGATGTAAGGTGTGTGTGTGTGTGTGTGTGTGTGTGTGTGTGTGTGTGTGTGTGTGTGTGTGTGTGTGTGTGTGTGTTTTAAACGAAACACCATTACATGTACCTGTATTCTATTTGTGATTTGAATCCTGGTTCTGATGAGTGTGTGTCTATGGTGGTGGGAGAATTCGTTTGATGAGTTTTGATGATATGTCCTCACCACTAATCTAGGAATTTGTTTGTTGTTGTTTGCGATTTCTTCTCTCTCTCTCCTCTCTCTCTCTCTCTCTCTCTCTCTCTCTCTCTCTCTCTCTCTCTCTCTCTCTCTCTCTCTCGTTTTGTGTGGGCGTGTGCGCGCATGCCATGAACATACACCCATTAGTGTGTATTCGTCTGCATGTTTTGAAGAATTACAGCTCATCTTTCGTAAATATTCGTATTCTCTCTCTCTCTCTCTCTCTCTCTCTCTCTCTCTCTCCTCTCTCTCTCTCTCTCTCTCTCTCTCTCTCTCTCTCTCGTCTAATTATGGATTTGTGTATTCAGCTTTTTTTCCCTGCAGTGCTATAATGACTTCCAGGTTTTGCTTTTTTGCGTCACTTACTCTTCCCTCCCGCTCTCTCCTCTTTTTTTTTCTCTTCTTGTTTTCTTTGTGTTTTTCCCCAGGGCTGGGTGGAAAAAAGCATGTACACTTTGCTTATTCATTACCCTGGTAAAATAAAATTTCGTTCGTTCTCTTCTCTCTCTCTCTCTCTCTCTCCACTCCTCTCTCTCTCTCTCTCTCTCTCTCTCTCTCTCTCCTCTCTCTCTCTCGCTCTCTCTCCTCTCTCTCTCTCTCTCTCTCTTTGTGTTTTCCAGGGAAGCGCGTGTGCACGTGCATGTGAATGTAAATGTGTGTGTGTGTGTGTGTGTGTGTGGTGTGTGTGTGTGTGTGTGTGTGTGTGCGTGCGTGTGCGCGCGTGTGTGCGTGTGTGTGTGCTCAGTGATTGATTTTTTGTTTGTTTGTGTGTGTGTGTGTGTGTGTGTGTGTGTGTGTGTGTTAGTGTGTATGTGTGTGTGTGTGTGTGTGTGTGTGTGTGTGTGTGTGTGTGTGTGTGTGTGTGATCTGAAGGAGATCTGACAAAAAAATGAAAAAGAGACACAGAGAGAGGGAAGGAGAGAGGGAAAGATAGAAAGAGAGAGAGAGAGAGAGAGAGAGAGAGAGAGAGAGAGAGAGAGAGAGAGAGAGAGATGGGGGGAGAAGGGGGAGGGAACAGTCAGAGAGAGTGCGATCAAAACATGTAAATGATGTACATAAGTTAACAATGACAAAAAACACAACAACAAACATGTAAATAATGTGCATAGTTTTAGAATGACAAAAAACCACAAAAACATAGTTTGAGAATGACAAAAACCACAAAAACAACGACATGAGAAAGGACTTACATGAGAAAGCAATATAAGACATAATCTTACAATGACGAAGACCACAACAACAACGATATGAGAAAGGACTTACATGAGAAAAGAATTAAGACCCGTCGATGCAAAAGGAAAGAAAGAAAAGAGGCTTGAATAAAAGAGGTTTATTCCGCTGTACAAGAGGCTTGAGTTAAAGAGGTTTGTTCCGCTGTACATAAGGCTTGAATTAAAGAGATTTATTCCGCTACACAAGAGGCTTGAAATAAAGAGGTTTATTCCGCTATACATAAGGCTTGAATTAAAGTGGTTTATTCCGCTATACATAAAGCCTGAATTAAAGTGGTT
The DNA here is from genome assembly GCA_016801955.1 of Conus betulinus. NCBI lineage: Eukaryota > Metazoa > Mollusca > Gastropoda > Neogastropoda > Conidae > Conus > Conus betulinus. The sequence goes on along the minus strand of JADBJO010014190.1, from coordinate 43,124 downwards.
TATTCCGCTATATACATAAGGCTTGAATTAAAGAGGCTTATTCCCGGGGGGAGAAACTGATCATTTATGAAAATGCCTGTTGTCGTTGATTCGGAACTTATTATTGATAACTAGAGGATCAATACCATTAATTACTTTGTGTATTAATACTGCTCTATGGTATTCCAGTCTTACATTAATTGAAAGATGTTAGATTTCTTACAGTCATTCGACGACAATGAACTGGACTTCAGAGCTCGTTTATATAACCTGGCTAGCAATCTTATTACACTTGCACTGATAGAATTCTGTATTGTTAAGGCGTAGTATATGAAAGATTGGATGTGTGCTTGAAAAAAGTTTTCGAGAGAAAGGATATTAAGGAAGCGCGTATTTTCTTATTTAATTGAAATATCTTTTATGATACTCGTTTGCACAAGTAAGGAACGTAGTCAGCCCAAGATAAATGTTATCGATAATCCCTGAGACCTTATGATTGACTTCCTAAATTTTCGTGCCAGAAATAAAGATAAAAACGTCAGTTGACATTTTCTGACTTTTTTTTTTTCCTGTTATACATTGCTTCAGAGAGCTTAGATATGTATGGACAAGTTCAGTCCAGTGGAGCAATCTGTTTACATTTCCTTGCAGATTAGATGTTATGGTAGATATTGAAGAGTCATTAGCATGGGTTGCATTATAATCTGCAAATAACTTATAAGTTTTTTAAAATCAGCTGTAAATCATAAATGTATAAGGGAATAGTAAAAGGTCCCCAAACATACCCTTTAGGTACACCTTATTTTACGCTCACAAAATCAGATCTAGAGATATTTGTATGAATTGTTAATTGCCTTTTGTCAGGAACGGAGACAAAAACCATACGGTATTTTCAGCAAGGCCATAAATAGCAAGTTCTTTTACAAGAAGAGCATCAAAAGCCTTTACAAAGTCAACGACAGTTACACCTGAATTGATAGTTATATTGTTCGGAAGCCGCTTGTCAATCATTTTTTTGTCAGTGCAGTGTGATTTTTTTTCTCATGAATCGAGATTGACTAGTGTGAGTCATATTGTATTTGTTAAGATTGATTCCTTATTACGCTTCTCTAGTGGTAACGACAGTACTGACAGGATTAATATAAGCCTGTAGTTTGAAGGATTCATAGAATCATCTACTTTGAATGATAGAATCACTTTAGCATGCTTTAAACATCATGGGAAATGATTTCTATTGATGCACAGATTATACATATAAGTAAGAGAGAATCAGATCTCAAAGGCGCCGATTTTTAAAAATATTTTTTCTATGATGACACTGTCTATGTCCTGCAGATCTTGTGTATTTGTAGGTTTAAGGAACTGAGGCACGGCAGAGAGTTCCGGTACTGACAAAAGAGGAATGGATACCTTGCAATAATGTTTTTTTTTTTAGATGAACAGCATTCTAATGAAGACTGTATGTCGTAACTTTTTCATGCGTTATTCATGATTAGATTTATCAGCTATATCTACACAGTAGTTATCATTCATGCCTGAGGAAAACGTCTTTCTCTTTCATTTGTGATTTTGAGTGCCACTTGTTGGTCAGTTTGTTAATAACATTTCAAATACGCGAGTGCACCCACGTAGGCGCACCCCTGCACGCGCGCGCGCGCGTGTGTGTGTGTATGTGTGTGTACTCTCCCTCTCTTCCTCCCTTTCCCCTCCCTTCAGGTCCCCCCCCCCCCCCTATCTCTCACTCTCTCTCTCCCTATCTCTCTCTGTCTCTCTCTCTGTCTCTGTCTCTGTCTCTCTCTCTAAGTATTCCACACACAAGCAACGACATCTGGATTTTATTAAGTAAATGATATTTTCTGCAGCAAGAATGATGCGTGAACTGGAGAGAAAGAGAGAGAGAGACAGAGACACAGAGAGAGAGAGAGAGAGACAGAGAGAGACAGAGAGAGAGAGAGAGAGAGAGAGAGAGAGACAGACAGACAGACAGACAGAGAGAAAATTTGTGTGTATGTCTGTGTGCGTGCATGTGTGTGTGTGTGTGTGTGTGTGTGTGTGTGTGTGTGTGTGTGTGTGTGTGTGTGTGAGAGAGAGAGAGAGAGAGAGAGAGAGAGAGAGAGAGAGTAACAGAGTCAGAGAAAGACAGACAGGCACAGAGCCAGACAGACAGACACAGGGGGGGTCGGGGTAGGGGGGGGGGGGTTCACTCAACCAAGTAACCGACTCTCGTGCCATTGCACTCGCAGTTGTCTTGATGGATGAGTGTCAGCTGCGGATTGTCGCCACCTGGTCTCCCCTGGTTTCTCCTCTCTCTCTCTCTCTCTCTCTCTCTCTCTCTCTCTCTCTCTCTCTCTCTTGAGCTGACGTCAGTTATGACGGGCATGGCACACCGTAGGGAGCGTGTGTTTGCGCGCAGGCGTGTGAAGAGGAAGGATGGACGGGCAGAGGGCGAAGGGAAGAGCGAGGAAAGGGTGTAGGTGGGGAGGGGTGGGAGAGAACGCTGTATCCTTTTTTTCTGGGTGTAATTCTAGGCTAGTATTTGGACATTCTGGTACTGATCCGTTGTATTCTTCTGCTCCATCCTCCCTAAGTGTATCCTTTCCATTTGCAGTTTCAGTCAGATTGGACATCTCTCTCTCTCTCTCTCTCTCTCTCTCTCTCTCTCTCTCTCTCTCTCTCTCTCTCTCTCTCTCATTTTAAAATCATCACCTAAACCTTAAGCAATATCCAAAAATCCTGCTGTATTCGAAATACCCCAATGTCCACGAGTGGCTCCACGACCTGAAAAGAGCAGAACGGAGAAATTTGAAGCGAAGATTTGCAATCACTAGATGATAATACATGTCGTGTATATTCTCAAAGAGCATATCTCGAGTGACATCCACCATTGGGGACTAGTATCACTTGTGAATTGAGGAGAAAATCTTCCTCTCTATCAAGGCAGCCTGGCTGACTGCATACCTCATAGGCAGTGAGTGTTTGGATAGGTCAGTAATGCCTCACATGCAATGAGTGTTTGGATAGGTCAGTAACAACACCTCACAGGCAGTGAGTATTTGGATAGGTCAGTAACACCTCACAGGAAATGACTGCTTGGAAAAGTCAGTCTGAAAAGGAGACGTACCGGAAGTGCGCGACTATGTAAGAC
>JADBJO010014190.1:27500-30000 GCA_016801955.1 Conus betulinus | reverse complement strand
TGATCACCTCTTCCACCCCACGATGATCTCCTCTTCCACGCCACAATGATTTCCTCTTCCACCCCACAATGATCTCCTCTTCCACCCCACAATGATCTCTTCCTCCCCACAGTCCCTCTATAAACACACAGATCTTCACGTGTAAGAAGCCCACAATGATCTCCTCTTCCACCCCACAATGATCTCCTCTTCCACCAACAATGATCCCCTCTTCCACCCCACAGTCCCTCTATAAAACACACAGATCTTCACGTGTAAGAAGCCCACAATGATCTCCTCTTCCACCCATAATGATCCCCTCTTTCACCCCACAGTCCCTCTATAAACACACCGATTTTCATCTATAAGAAGCCCACAATGATCTCCTCTCCATCCCACAATGATCTCCTCTTACATCCACAGGCGGCCGTATGACGTCTTCCAAGTGTCTGAGCGGGAGACGGAGGACGACGGCGCCGTGTTCCGGGAGATCCTGAAGGTGCTGCGCCTGATTCTGTACGCCTTCATCATCCTGTCCGTGCTCACTGGCACTCTGGCATCACGCCTCTCTCTGCTGCTGCTGACTGCTGGAATCAGCCAGGTGGGGCCAGGGGCAGGGAGAATCGTGTTCATATGGTTCAAGCTCGCACAAGCACACACACACACACACACACACACACACACACACACACACACACACACACACACACACACACACGCACGCACACACACACCACACACACACACACACGCACGCATACACACGCACGCCTACACGCACGCACACACACGCACGTACGCGCGCATGCACACACGTATGCACGCATGCACGCACGCACGCACACACTGCAAAATGTGTACAGGTACCTTAGGTGTTGTTTCAATTTAGTTTAGGGGAAAAAAAATCAATAAAAAAATGTTTAGGCAAGCAAAATGCTAGAGTTGTGTGTGTGTGTGTGTGTGTGTGTGTGTGTGTGTGTGTGTGTGTGTGTGTGTGTGTGTGTGTGTGTGTGAGAGAGAGAGAGAGAGAGAGAGAGAGAGAGAGAGAGAGAGAGAGAGAGAGAGAGAGAGAGAGAGAGAGAGAGAGAGAGAGAGTTTACCATTCCCCCAATCGATAACGTGATCTCCAGTGGAGTGTCTTAGTGCTCTCTCTCTCTCTCTCTCTCTCTCTCTCTCTCTCTCTCTCTCTCTCTCTCTCTCTCTCTCTCCTCCCCCCCCACGCCCCCCACCCCCCCCCCCCCACCCCTCCCCCTGGCACACCAGAATGTCCTGGTGTGTCAACAAGAGAATCCATGGTGACAGTCAGTACCTCTATCATGTCCGGACGTTGTGCTGTTTCAGGAGGCGAAGAGCGAGGGGGAGAGCACGGTGATGCTGCTGCTGTGTCTGTGCTGCCCCATCGTCATCAACTGGTTCCTGGCCTTCGTGCGCATCCTCTCTTCAGCGGCAAGCAATGGCCCACCGTCTCCTCCCTGCTCTTTGTGAGTGGCTCAGCCAGAGACAGGCCTCATAGGGACAGCTTCTACCGCCGTCATTTCAGAAGACTCCTAGGACCACTCTCATTTTAAGAGATCCCCCTTGTGACCATTAGGACCACTATCCTTTCAGGACATTCTTTGGTGACGATTAGGACCTTAATCATTTTAGGACATTCCATGATGACGATTAGGACCTTAATTATTTCAGGATATTCCATGGTGACGATTAGGGCCTTAATCATTTCAGGACATTCTATGGTGACGATTAGGACCTTAATCATTTCAGGACATTCTATGGTGACGATTAGGACCTTAATCATTTCAGAATTCCATGGTGACGATTAGGACCTTAATCATTTCAGGATATTCCATGGTGTCGATTAGGACCACTATCATTTCAGGACATTTTATGGTAATGATTAGGACAACTATTATTTCAGGACACACACACACACACACACACACACACACACACACACACACACACACACACACACACACACGCACGCACGCACGCACGCACGCACGCACGCACGCACGCACGCACGCACGCACGCACGCACACACACACACACACACACACACACACACACACACACACACACACACACACACACACACACACACACACACACACACACACACATCTGCGTCCTCATGAGTTGTGTCAAAATCCTATCTCAAATTTACTTCGGTACTACTCAATGTCTCTACAGTTTAGAGCAATTTAAGGAAACTCCGATCTTAAAATGACTCAAACAATAGCATTAAGAAAAGTACAATGCCTTGCTGATTTGACTCGAACGATTTCTTTGACAATGTCAGGTGTCGTTTTTTGTGTAAGAGTATAGTATTTTATAAATGGAGGTTGAGTGATGGAGACAGGTCTTCAGCATCCTCTACATGTCGTTGGTATCATCTTCTACAACCCACAAAATATAGTTATCGGGAATACAAAAAAAAAAGTAAACAAAAGATATAATCATTAAGAAAAATAAACGTGAGCAAACGAATAGTCCCGTAAACTTAAGTAAATGAACTCA
>JADBJO010014190.1:12500-15000 GCA_016801955.1 Conus betulinus | reverse complement strand
AACAGAGAACTAGACCGATAAGGCACAGCCTACGGACCCTATTTGAAACGATATGTCTACACAGAGAGCGGACTGCTTTATAACATCTCATCAAGAGGTCGTGAATAAAATAATGGTGACTACAGAAATGCGATCTAATCGCAAAGTGAGGCGACTGTAGGTGGAAATCTAAACATATTTTAAATGTTAATGTAAGCGCACCGAAAAAAAAAAAAAAAAAAAAAAAAAAAAAAAAAAAAAAAAACAAGAAAAAAAAAAAAAAAAGTGGACAAATGAATCACAAGACAAAACACGACGCGTTTCGACCTCTTACGTCTTCTTCAGGCCTGATGCAAAACAATCAGGGCAATGAAATGAAACGAGCGATCACTTAACCTTCATCCCCTTCAGTGCAAGAAAGGCGTTGAATTCTTGCGCCGAAGCGGATGGAGATAAAAGTGTGACTGCTCGTTCATTTTCGCTGTAGTGATTGTTTTGTATCTTGCCTGAAGAAGACCTAAAAGGTCGAAACGTGTCGTGTTTTGTCTTGTGATTCATTTGTCCACTTTTTTGGGGGGGGCGGTGCACTAACATTAATATTCAATTTGTTTTTTCTTTCTTTTTTTTTTTTTTTTTCTTTTTTTTTTTTTTTTTTTTTACAGAAATGCGTTTATATTTTGGTGTGAACAATTTGTTCTTTAGGGCTAGACAGGGCAGCAGTACAGACCACACAAAGACCCTCACCTTCTCGATCATTCTTGACCAGTGGACAAACAAGCTGATTCTTCGAGCAATATTTACAACAATGAAATGGCCGAAAGCAGAAGTACAAGAAGAAAACGAGAAAGAGATCGATAACAGTTTCTACTACTGCTATAGTATCAAGGGCTATTACTGATGCTATTTTTGTTGTTCTCTCAGAATGCTATCGTAAATATGAAACATTTTGTTAGGTTCAACAACAATTTCAATCCGCGCTATTTCAAAATATATTGTTCATAGCTCTGCCATATCAGAAGTATAACTTTTCTTTTTTTTTCCTTTTTTTAGAGTCGATTCATCTCTCTCTCTCTCTCTCTCTCTCTCTCTCTCTCTCTCTCTCTCTCTCTCTCACACACACAACACACACACACACACACACGCGCGCACGCACGCACGCACGCACGCAAGCACGCACACACACACACACACACACACACACACACACACACACACACATTCGATTCCATATATATTTGTGTATTCACACACACACACACACACACACACACACACACACACACACACACACATTCGAGTCCATATGCGTTTCTCTCTCTCTCTCTCTCTCTCTCTCTCTCTCTCTCTCTCTCTCTCTCTCTCTCTCTGTCACACACCGTACACACACACACACACACACAGAGCCCACCCTCACCCTCCACCCAGCTCATCCTCCACCGTTCTGTTTCTCCCCAGGTTGTTCGTCACCCCACACTTTGACGCCATTTTCCCGGACTTCCATTTGACGTCACGGCGTCGGCGCAATGACCACGAGGTGCGCGCGAGCCGCCTGGAGCAGTATGGACCCCCCCAGTGAGAGGAGTCCGCCAAGTGCCCCAGCCCGTCCGCGTCAGACGACAACGTCACTCCTATGGTGTACGTGTGCGCCACCATGTGGCACGAGACACGACGTGAAATGACGCAGTTGTTGAAATCGCTGTTCCGGTGAGTTGCTTGCATCGTTGGCGAGACTGATTGATCGACTGGCTGGTTGATTGATGGATGTTGTTGGTTTGTTTGGGTTGGTTGTTTTACACGCAACTTTTTTTTTTTTTTTTTTTTTTTTTTTTTTTTTTACTGGGGGATGGTGGTGGTATTGTTTGCTTTCGCGGAACATGTCTGTTACAGTGTTGTGGAAGTTGTGGAAGTAAACTAGTAGAGAATGTATAATGCTACTAGTACTTCACTCTTATACTGCATGATGACGATGCCGGGAATACATTGTGTGTTTCAACGGAACTTAATTTTTGTTTTTTAAATCAGAGTAAACAAAACATTCTGTTTTGAAGAGATACTGATTTCTATTGTTATTTGTCTCAGATGTTAAATGTGGAGAACAACAAATAAGCATTTTCGTAATGTTTTGTCATCAACAGGCGCTTCAAAAAACGGGAAATTAACAGAAACGAATTCGTTCCAATAAGCGTTTCGTATTACGGTCTGAAAGCATGTGTTCTGGGGGCGGGGGAGGGGGGGTGGAGGGGGGGAAGGGAGGGAGGGGGGGAGGAGGTAAGGGGGAAAAAGGAAGGGGGGGGAGGGGGGGGGGGGGGGGGCTGGGAGAGAGTAAAAGAGAGGGCCCAGTGACGTCATCGCAGGGCTATTCCAACACAGACGCAATGGTCATAGCACGGCAGCAGTCCTGTTAAAATCGATTTGGGCTCTTGTGAGATTGTGTCATACTGAGTTGCAACAGAGTCGCCAGTATTCGCTGATGGTCATAATATCTCAAATGTTTTCCCCCATACAAAGACATGTGGCAAAT
>JADBJO010014190.1:0-7500 GCA_016801955.1 Conus betulinus | reverse complement strand
AACAACAACAACGATAAAAGCTACAACAGCAATAGATATAACAACAACAAGACTCACAAAAAGAAGAATAGTGAAGGAGGAGGAAATGAAATGTAGTAGAAATAGTAGTAGTAGTAATTGTTGTATGGTGGTAGTAGTAGTAGTAGTAGTAGTAGTAGTAGTAGTAGTAGTAGACGTACTACTACTACTACTACTACTGCTACTGCTGCTACTGCTGCTGCTGCTACGACAACTACTAACACAACAACTACTACTATCATTATTACCACCACCACTACTACAACTACTATTGCGAGAAACGCGTCAATAATGGAGAGAAGCCCCCTTCAAGCGAGTGTTTCGGCCCTTATCTCCTGACACTCTAGGGGGGTGGGCCACACCCGGTTCATGACTCTCCGGATGTCCCTCTGCTGCCCCCTTTTTTTTTTTTTTTTTTTTCCATCTTGGGAGCCATGACTGGGATTCGAACCCATGCCCTTCTGGACATGCTCATTTCCACTTAATGACTCGCGCACTAACCACTGAGCCACAGGGACACCTGATATTTGTAGGAAAGTTAAGCCTTATGAAGTTCACTTTTGTTCCTCCTTGACCAGATCCAACTTGAACACCTCTCTGCCGCTTCTGCCATTGCTTTCAGGGCTTTGGTTTTTTCCCTCCCTGCAACTGAGAGCTGTTTCATGAGGCTGTATGCAGACGTTCCCACAAACCCCCTAGCTCCAATTTCTGCAGTGAGACTTTGACCTGATAGCCTTCTCTCCTCAGGCTGTTTGCCAGATCAGCATACTTTTCAGTCTTGTAGATCTGAGCTGCCTCCATTCTGTTCTCATATGGCACCGTGAGCTCGATCATGATCAGCTGCTTGGTTGACTGAGAGTGTAATACTATGTCTGGTCTCATGCCACTCTTGCTGATATCTCTCTGGGTGACTATTCCATTCTGGGAGGTCTGCTGTGCACTCCCAGTCATCTGCCCCGTCCAGCAGACTCTGCCTGCATGTTCCGAGTGGCACTGTTGTTCTTGGCCATGATTCGCTGCCTCCTGCCGTGAAGAATGTTGCGGGTGCTTTTGGAGTCCTGATTTTCCCTTTTGTGGTGTTGGTACTAGCCCAGACTACTTGTACAATCTCTTTGAGCACTTGGTTGTGCCTCCATGTGTACCTTCCTTGAGCCAGGGCTACTTTACATGAGCTTAGGACATGCTCCACTTTTGTTTTTCATGGCAAAGGGGGCATGAAGGATCGTCTGTTTTTCCCCACTTCACCAGGTTTGCATTTGAAGGCAGAAGGTCATATGCAGATCTGAGAATGAAGCTGATCCTGAGAGGGGCCATGTGCCAAATGTCATTCCAGTGAGACTTCTTTGGAGTGCATTCTCCCACGTTGTCCATTGCCCTTGCTGGCTCTGCTGGACTGCTTTTTGGAGTCTTTGTTGGTCTTCTCTTTCTCATCTCCTGAATCATCTGTCTCTTTTGGCTTTTCCTTTGGCCTTTGACCACCATTCAGTTTTGGTCACCCCCAGTCCTTGTCTGTTGGTCTGTGTGTGTCCTGTTATTTCTCTGATCTTGAGACTTTCTTTTGCAGAATCCATCGCCTCTTGAACTTCCATTTTCTGCCTGTCTTCAGCTGGGGCTTGATTGCTTCAACCACCTTGTCTCCTGAGTCCTCCAGCATGCTTTGAAGTCTGATCTTCCCTGCTTTATATTCCTCCAGGATGGATTTCAGTGGTAGTTTCAGCTTTGCTTGGCGACAGTATAGCGCTATGTCAGTCAGACAGGGTGGGACACCAAGCCATTTCCTTGTGAACTTGTTGATTTTGGATTCCATTGCCTCCACTATGCTGGTGCAGATGTCGTATATCATCAGAGGCCATAGGAGCTTTGGTATCAGCATGAACTGCAGACACCAGACCTTGTATTTGCCAGGGAGCCCACACTGGTCAATGGTCTCCAAGCCTTCTTCCGACATCTGTTTGGTTTCTTTTGCTCTTCGTGTGTCTTTTCAGCGTATCATCATACCATCTTCCAAGGCTCTTGACTGGCTCTTCTGTTACTGTTGGAAATGGTCTGGTTGGCAACACTGAAGACCACAGATTCGGCCACTTTTCCTTTCCTCAGTGAGAGACTCCGTGATTTCTTTGGCTTGAACTTCATTCTGGATGAGGCAACTATGTCGTCCAGCCTCTCCAGCACGTGACGTGTCTCGTCTTCTCTGGATGAAATCACTGTAGTGTCATCCATGAAGGCCTTGAGGGGGGGGCATCTTGTATCCATCGCCAAGGTCTGTTTGTCTTGCGTTGCTTGTTGCTGCTTTCAAGATGACTTCCATTGCCAACACGAACAGTATTGGGGAAATGGCACAGCCCATTGCAATGCCCACTTCCAAGTTGATCCAATCTGTTGTGTACTCCCTTGGTAGAGAACCGCATTGAGAAGCCATTGAAGTACTTCTTGAGCATGTCGCGGATGTTCTTTGGCACATGGTACATCTTAAGAGCCAACTGTATCATCTCATGGGGTACAGATCCATATGCGTTTGCCAGGTCGAGCCACACTACGTCCAGGTCTCTCTTTTCTGTTTTTGCTCTTTGGATTGCGTCCAGATCATTGTGGCGTGTTCTACACAGCCAGCCACGCCTGGAATGCCACCTTTCTGGACTGACACATCCAAGTACTTGTTTTCCATGAGGTACTTGGTCAGCCTTGCTGCCATGACAGAGAAGAAGATTTTCCCTTCGACGTTCAGTAGTGATATTGGCCTGAACTGGCTGATGTCACTTGAGTTTTGCTCTTTGGGGATGTACACACCATCTGCCGTCATCCACTGGCCGCTGATCTTCTGATTTCTCCAAGCTGATCGCAGCAGCCTGTGGAGCCACTCCAGCACCTTGGGACATTTCTTGTACAGCTGGTAAGGTATTCCGTTTGGCCCTGGTGATGATTTGGCTCTGGCTTTGTCGACCACCTTCTTGATTTCCGCCAACGTTGGAGGCTTGTCATTGAACTGTTCCTCAGGGTTGGTGGCCACACCCAGACCTTGAATGTCGAGTGGTGCTTTGCTCTGTGAGTCAGAGTATGTTTTTCTCAGATGCTGCTCAAGAACTCCTTTGTCCACACTTAGGGTCCCAGATTTTGGCTGCTCGAATAGAGTTCTGGCAAACTGGAAGGGGTCTCTGAAGAAACGCTCTTGTGTCTTCTTCTTTTTGCTTTTCCTCTTCCTTGCAGATTCCGCTTTGCTGAGGGCGCTGTGTTTTTCTTTCAGGTCTTCCCAGAGTTTTTCCAAGCCTTGTTTTTCAGCTGGCAGAGCAGTCTTCATTTGCTTCTTGAGGTTTTTCTTTTGGACCCTGATCTTGTCCATCTCTTCTTGGCGTCTGGATTTCTTTGGAGGTGTTTTCTCTTTGGGTTTTTTTTTTTGCTCCATAGGCGTCTCTACATGTGGCATACACAATGTCCCCCATATGTGGCTAGTTTGTGTTCCAGGGTGCTTTTCCCTATCAGTGCATCGAGTCTTTGGACGATTTTGCATCCAGTTTCTCCCAATCTTCAGTCTCGTTGCTCGTGGCAGGTTGAGTTTCAGGCGCCTGGCATCGAGGGCCTGTGCAAATTCCTCATCCGAACCAACAGCGTGGATGTCCTTGGCACTGTGGTTTAAATCCTGGCCTTGGTCTTCCGACGTCTTATCTGCTGATGCAGTGCGCTGCTGCTCATTCAGATGAGTCTTCACACATCCCATCTTTGTTCTGTGGATCTTCATGCCACGGGTGGTAGCGAAACGCTTTCCACAGACACATGGATATTCCATTTGGTCCATGTTCGTAGTCCGTTTGGGATTTGCAGTCGTGATTGGTTGAGAGCACCGATGGATTCATCATTCTCCCCCTTTCGGTGAATCCTGGGAGCATCTTTTCCTTTTTGTTTCTAGTAGCCACATGTTGAAGGCAAAGTGGGGAGCCAGCCCACAGAGCCCTTGGTTCTGGTCTTTCCCAGTGTCCTCCGGTCTTTCCCGGACGTCCTCCGGCCTATTCCCGGAAGTCAATGGTTTACCCCATGCATCAGTAGAAAGAAAACTCGTGGAGAGCGTGGCAGCAGAGAGTCCTCAGAAGAGAAGCCCCCTTCAAGCGAGTGTTTCGGCCCTTATCTCCTGACACTCTAGGGTGACATATATTGCGGCGTAATCTTGCCTTTAGTTGTAACATCTTCCTCCGTCCGTCTGTAAGTGAATATATGCCTACTTAAGAAGCTCGCTATGCTGTTGAATGGAGAAAAAATTCTCCATGGGTTTGACACCAGGATCAACCCTTATATGATATATGAATAAAATGCACACAGACATTGCAATGTAACACGTCACATGCACTGCGATACAGTACGACGCGGTGTCGTTTGATTTTACAGGACTTCACACAAAGCACAAAGTTCACATAAAGCTGTTGCATACAAACGCATGATAAATCAGTGAGCTCGTACTTGTCATGAGTTATCTCCCACCGTCACAGAGGGCGTGAGTGGGTAAACCTTCCCGGCAGACTTGCGCCACATGTGCAATATTTGTAACATGTGGTCTGTCACAGACATATAGTTTTATTTATGAATATGACAGATCTCAGTAACAAGTATTGTCATCATGTGCAGTATCATGAAATATCAAGATCGATGTACGTTCCATCTTGTGGACATTATCATTATCATCATTATCATCATCATCATCATCATCATCATCGTAGTCGCCGTCATGTCTTACGGGCCTGGGTCGGTATTGAAAACTCTAGACTTACGCTTCCCAGGAAATGATGTCATCATTATTGTCATCATCATGTTTATGATGAAGACGTGTGAAACACAATACCATAGAGTAAGGTCCTATGGATGTTGCTGCTCCCATGAAGATAACACCATTATCATGATCATCATCACGATCTTTATCATGATCATCATCACGATCTTTATCATGATCATCAAGATCATCGTCATCATCATCATCATCATCATCATCATGACGTGTTTGGGGTCAGTGTCGAAGTGCTCTTTAGACATCCCTCCGCCAGTGTAAATATCATCATCATCATCATCATCATCATCATCATCATCATCATCATTATCATCATCGTCATTATTGTCGCCGTTGTCGTCATCTTTGAGACGATGACTACGCGTTTCAGGTCACTTCGTTTTTGGGCACTGTAGGCATCTCTAACCCTTGAAGACATTACCCTCATCCTCATCCTCATCCTCACCCTCACCCTCATTCTCATCTTCACCCTCACGCTCCTCACGCTGTCCCGGTGTTTCAGGTCGGTGCTGAAGGGCCCCATCGACATCCCTCCCCGGTGAAGATGGCCACGCCCTACGGCGGGCAGCTGGTATGGACGATGCCGGGCCAGACCCAGATGTACGTCCACCTCAAGAACAAGAACCTCATCCGCCACAGGAAGCGGTGGTCCCAGGTCGGTGAGCCAGCTGACTGCACACTGCGCCAGCTTTATACGGCACTTGTACACTTCACAGTTGGGTTTGCTCTTGTTGCGTTGTTGTTCTTGAATTTTAGTCGTTGTTAATTCTGTTGTTGTCTTTGTTTTGAGATTGTTGTTGCTGTTGTTGTTGCTGTTGTTGTTGTTCTCCTCCTTCTCCTCCTCCTCCTCTTCCTCCTCCTCTTCTTCATCTTCTTTTTCTCCACCCTTTTTCTACTTTCTTCTTATCAAACATGTAGAGAGAGATGATGACTTACGGTAAAAAATCCACCACCTTTTTTTTCTCATCACATTCTGCTATGGCCTCCGTACATTCCACACTCAATTCTGCTTATAGTGTCCCCACTCCAAACCCACCGCTACCACCTCACACTACCAGTACCATCTCTTGCAGCCCCCTCCACCCGTTTCACACACACACACACACACACACACACACACACACACACACACACACACACACACACACCCTCTGGGTTGAGGATGGGCGTGGTGTATGGGTTTGGGGGAAAGAGGGGGGAGAAGGGGCGGGGTTTACGATTATATCCATCCTTTAGAATGTGTGCGCCTTCAAGGTTCCCATTTGTGCGAGGACTTGAATCTATAGTGCCGTCATACACTGGGGCTATGAAACATTAAAATAAAGGCGTTTTTTAGATTGAAATGGTACCACTGACACCGATAATACATGAATATTGGATGGCAGGATCCTGGGTCGGTCTCCGTTTTTTTTTTCTGCCTCTTGTTTTTTCTTTCTGTCATCTGCTGTGTTGTCCGCTTCCCTCGTCTGTCTACCTGTGTGCTGCCTTCATTAGTCTGCATTTACAGCCTGTAAGATTCTGGTCACTCTCTTGCACGCAGACCGTCAGGCGATACGACTGTTAGCCACGGAACGGGCACTGTATGTCTGTTTTGCAACCGTATATAGCGTTAAAGGGTGTAACACTCGATTCAATAGATTATTGTATTCGGGATGTAGGGTTTACCTCTTACTGAATATTGAGTTTCTTCAGATTTGAAGGGAAGGAGAAGATTGCCACCACCCCCCCCCCCCCCCCCCCCCCTTCCTCCCGCAAACCCAACCCTGAATATATCTTCACGCGCTTTGTCGTCATTTCAAATTTCTCCTTTAGAACAAAAAAAAAATTCCGTTAAAGAAATCCCCATTCTCCCCCTCTGTAAATACATTCCGCTCCAGTAACGGAACAAAAGAGCAAATCTACAGAAAGCTTAACAATACTGGCTTCCCCTGCCCCATGGGTGGATCAGGTTTTAAGTAACTCAGCCCCTTAACACGGACAGACAAAATACAAGACAAAACCATTGCACCTTGTTTGTCCGTGTTTACCGGCAGAGTTACTCAAAATTCCTGTTAAAATTGGTTTCAATTGCTGCTAGCAATCATCTCACTTTGAATCTAACTGTGACAGTACCACTCCATCCAGGTGTTCGTAGTTTGATATTATTACCGAAAGGGGTAGTAATCTTCTCTTTATTATTATTTTCATTATTATTTTCATCATCATCGTTATCATTATTCTTATCATTGCTTTTTTTTTTTTTTTTCGCATTACCATCATTACTATTTCAAATCGCAGTCTCCTTCCCAGCAGCCTCTTTTTCATTCAACGTCCATTTTACGCTCAGATTGAGAAGATAAATGATTGCTCGTTCTTCGCTTTCGTTGTCCTGAATGTCGTTCATCTTGCCTTGAAGAAGACCAAAGAGGTCGAAACGCGTCGTGTTTTGCCTTGCACTTTGCTTGTTCCGGCGGAATGATTATAACTTCTCTTTGAAACTGGTTTCAATTTCCGCCTGCACTCAGTTTACCTTGACACTACATTTGTACTTGGGTCCGACTGGGGGAAAGCTGAACTACATTATAATGACACTAAAAAAGAATTCTTACTAATTCCGCCACAACTGAGACAAACAAATCGCAAGACAAAACACGACGCCTTTCCACCTCTTAGGTTTCCGTCAGGCCAGATAAACGACATTCAGAACAGTGAAAACCGAAAAACGAGCGATTACT
>JADBJO010014189.1:0-48704 GCA_016801955.1 Conus betulinus | reverse complement strand
TTTGGATGGCAGTAAAAAAGGGGGGTTAAACTTCATGTTGCAGTATTTTCTTCAGCTCTTTCCCTTTCAGCCAGGTCTCCTTAATCACTCTGCAAAGCTTTCAGTCACATTTTGTCATTGCATGCTGCGCAGTGCCTGATCTAAAGCGAGCAATGTATCTTTCTTTTAAATATTCCTTGCTCTCTTTCCTCATACAAAGAAAGGGGGCTGTGTGTTCTCCTATAGAGTTGCACAGATTTTCTAGAGGATGTGGAGTTTTAGCTGCTGCTCATTCCCTGCAAAGAAACCACCATATGGCTTGAGCTGCTCTTGTGAGGTCACAACAACAGTTGCAAGAGTAAAAAATCCAGCTGCTTCACTGCTGGCCATCACCACAGGGCTTTCAGAGAAGAGGGTAGATGGGGAAAACGGGTGTGATGGTTGGTGGGTCAGAAGGGAGTCATGGTTTGCGCTGAAGTTTTCAGTCAAGTAGGGAGAGTTGCGCAGATCATCATCTTATTCTCTTGTCCAGAGTATAGTCATGACTTGAAAACTTATTTCTCAAGTTAACGATTTAGGCAGTGCCAACCTATCCGGTCTGTCCTTCCATTTGCTGTGTTATACTGCAAACACAAGAGTAAGACTGCACAGATGGTTTTTGTAACAAGAATAAAGCAGTAATGATAATGATTCAGGAGCAACAGTTTAAAAAAAACACCTAGGAGGATTAAGAAACAATCATGTAAAACAGTTATTTTTCGTTGCATACTACATTAATCAGTAAATGCTTGAATCCCTGCTCTTGCTCATATGTCAGTCCCCTTTGTCCAACTCTTTCAAGGAAAGAAACTGTATATTCTGTGACTAATGACTTTGTAATGTAGATAGTCTCATAACATACTACTCTAACATTACCTAAGGATCAGATTTGAAACACATAACTGGTGGAAGGGGCATACGTAAATGGTTAGATATTGTTACCATGTTACCACTTAAAAGTTTCATTGTTTTCGTTTGTTGGTTGGTTAGACTTCTTTTTTTAAATTCAAATGAAAAGTGGGTGTGTTGCAAAAATACAACATTTTTCCAAAGTATCCTGACACTGTTTATATAATTTCCAAAACATACTATTCATTTTACATGTCTGGGACATGAAATCTAAGCTTCTGAATTTTCAGAAGAAAACTGAGCTTGATGCTTGATTCACAAATAAAATGTGCGGTTTTGATGCTATTAGCCAGGGCATGATATGACATGACATGATTAGCCTAAAAAGAAATGGAGGGTTTTCCTGCTGTTGTCATGTGCATATATGGTTTTAATGACTATATGCTTGTAAGTATTTGATTATTACAATGACTCCATGCTCATTCATTTCGTTTGGGCATGATATGTTTATTGGTGTGGGGTTTCTCCATATGTATTGTCACCTAAAATGGAAATTGCTGGTTTAAAACAAGAAGAAAAGAAAGATGGGCATGTACATTTTTCCAATCAGGGATAATGTTCTGCCGCCTTTTATTTGTACCTCCACTTGTCTCTTTCTCTCCGCCCTTCTCTCTTTGATATCAGTATGTCTCTGTTTTTATTTCATCTCGTTCTTCTCTGTGTTTATCATGTTTTACTGTGTTAACAGTAATAAGTAGTGGACTGGGAATTGTGTTCACATCAACAGTAAACTACTTTGAAATGCCAGCACTCCAGGAAGGAAGCATGATGTCCCTATGGAAGGCAACTCTGACCATTGCCTCGTTTGGGGCCTTGACAGTATTGTTGTCTGTTGTTCTCTTATGGAAGAAGAAAACATAAGGAAGGTGGTATTTCTCAAGCTTTTGATACATCTGTTCGAGGGAAAAATATGGCTGTCATTTCAATGTCTGTTATGCTTTCCTGTGTTCTCTTTGTTTGCTACTTCCCCCTCCCCTGCCTGTCCCTCTCCTCCACTCACCACCTCTCTGTCTTTCTGTCATTCTGTTTCCCTTTCCCCCACGTTAATTCATCTGAAATCGTATGTGAAAATATCAATTATAAAAGTCAAAAAAGGTCAAAATAGACAGACACAGCCTGTCTGCTCAGACATAGAAGATGATGTGTAAACTTGCTTTGAGAGGTAGGAAAAACATGGGTAACTAATGTGATGTAGTTCCAAATCCTCAGTTGTGTGATGGGGTAATCAGGGATTTGCCTCCATATAGATTGGGGGAAAAAAATTGGATTTCTTGCATGCTGTATAACATAGGATTGTTGATTGTGGTTGCGAGATTAGTATACATTTTCAGACAAGTTAGAAAATAAAAATCTCTACACATTCATTAAAATAAACCATGGGTTGAAATTATCTTTCTTCTTTTATGTTTGTTAGAAATGTTTTTACGAAGACATTAAAAATGATTGAGTATTATAAACTACCTTTGAAATGCCAGCCTTACGTCCCATTTGGAAGGCGAAAGATAGGAGTATCTCAAGATGAAGGGGAGGATGATCAAGGAATGTAAAGCTGAAGGAAGGTCATACAAGTAGAAGATGCAGAGCCAGATGCGGCAATCCTGTTCATGCTGAAGGAGGTATCTGTAACATTTCAACTAAGAAGGAAGTGAGTTGTATTATCATTTTCAAGTCTCAAGTCAGCAAGTAGAACACAGAATTGATTTAAAAATCGTCATCCTTTATCTACTATTTAAAAACATTTTAGTAACAGTTTTTTTGCCATAAAGGGAAAAGATGGATTATATCAGTTCCAAATCATTTTGGATACATGAATTTTTTTTTTCCTTCTTTGTTGCGATCGTAACACTCACCCATTTGAGTACTAGGCTTCGGAATAAATCTGCATTCTCTCTCTCTCTCTCTCTCTCTCTCAGTCTCTCTACTCTACTGGCTCTCTCTCTCTCCTTACTGTGGTGTCGGGGGCTGCGCTGGTTAGGGTACCTTTCCTTTCACATTCGGTTGCGCTAGTGCGTTAGAGCGACTGCGCATAGGTGGTTAAACTTCTGGGTGTTTCTGTTTAAAAAGGTATCTCTGCTGTGTTCTGTGAGGGGAAAAAAATTAAAAAATAACTGCTAAGAGGTCTGTTCAGCATATTTTGATGTGTGTATGTGCATGATGTGTGTGTGTGTGTGTGTGGAAGTGTGGGTGTTTGTGTGTGTGTGTGGTGGTGTGTGTTGTGTGTGTGTGTGTGTGTGCCCAAATATGGTTGAGAAATATGAGGATTGTTGAAATGGAAGAGGAGACAGGAGGGAAGGGAGCAGCTTTTTTTTTTTAATATTTCTATGTCTTGGTTGCTCTCCATGTGTGCTTTTCCACATCCAAGTTTTTTAAGATATTATCTGAAAAAGATACAACATGAAAAAGCATAACGACATGCCATATCAGGTATTTTGTTCTCTATGTTAAATTATTCAGTGAGATTTCCATGGTCACACAAAACATGCCAATGTCAGACATTTTGTGGGTCTGTATTAAATGTTTTTTTTGTGTGTGTGAAATTTCCCTGATTACACTTAACTGATGTGAGAGCTAGTTCTAAGCACCTTTGGTATGAAAATAATGGCACCAAATAGGTCTGCTAATATACTGCCTCGTTTCTGGTATTGTGCTTTTTGATGCCAAGATGTCTGCTCTGTCCACACAGTCTCCACAGCCAGATTCAAACCGCGATTCTAGATCGGATGTCACAGGGAGCCACATCCTCTGCAGAGGACAGTTTATAGTGTGTTGAATGTAGAAAAGTGGACTGGAGAGGAGCAAGGCATTCTTACATATGTTAACAAAACAAAACAGTTGAAACATGCGTAGTGTTTGAAATGATTGTTGTTACTGCATTACCAGTCTAGGTAATGTTTTAGGGCTATGTAAACTGGAGTGATATTGCGGTGCGAAGGGCATGAACAGGTGTCGTGGCGTGAAACAGTTGTAAAAAAGAAAGGTTGAAGACAAATTAGACTTTGCTGTCTAGGAGTAAATGTGTGTGGTTAAAAATATGTTATAGAGATTATTAACGATGGCAGTTTGGTCCCATATGAATGGCTGGTGAGTGTTCACAGATTCTAGTGAGGTCCTAGTGTCCCACTGCAACGGATGTGGGAGAAGCTAGCGTTGTGAATCCAAAGTTTAAACTGGTCATCAAGCTGTCCAACATATGCTATTTTTTCAGACGATAGTTTATGTCTTCCATGTTTTACAGAGAAGAGAGAGGGGAATAAAAAGGAATCATCAACATAGAAGACCGGAAAGGGGTGGAATCCGTAATGCAGTCGTCCTCCACTTTGAAAGAGTGGGCACTCCTGCTGGGTACTTGTTCACAGCTAGAAATCGTCCAAGAATAAGCGCATTGCTTTGTGGTGTGCAGGTATAAAAAAAAGTGCAAACTCTGTTCATTGACTGAAAGTGGAAAGCTGAAACACCAGTTTTTCTTAACAACATTTTTGGAGACCTGATGTCTTCTTAAGCAAATAGTAGCTGTGGTACTGTGTCTGGTTGGTTTGAAGTTGGTTTGATGTGTTGAACAGGGGATAAAATATAGATTTCTTAACATTTTGTGGTGGGTAGTAAAGCTGTCTTTGCTTTTGCTTCTGTCGTTCTTGCAGACAGTGGAGGAGGGTATTAGATATATGTTGAAAATAATGAATTAGCAATAAAATTTCAATAACAAGCCATAGCTGAAAGATCTTTTTAATCCAATGTAAACGTTATTCTGTTATCTGTGTTTCTGTATCTTTATTCAAAAAGGATATATATAAAATAAAAAAGTCTCAGAACAATCTATAATTGTTCCAGACTTTGAATACGAACTGCCTGCAACAACAAACACTTGAACTAGCCTGTGGAAACGTGAGGGTCAAGTACACAGTCTATATCTTCCACGGCTTGCAGAGCACCCAAAGTGACTTTAGGCCTAATTAACTGGGGTACCGTTCACATCTTCCAAGAAAGGACATCCCGCATGCGCTCTCCTCAGCACATCGCACGTGCGCTGGCAAAAGGAAACGGTCGCATGGCCAAAGGCATTGTCAGGAACAACCAACAAATGGTAAGTCCGTCTTCCCAACTGCACCGAGGAGAAACCCCCTCCCCCACGCGTTCCACCAACCATCTGAGCCGCTCTGTTTCCCACCCCTCCCTTGTATGATTGCGAAATCTCCACTCTTATCAACCATAGGTATAATTATTGGAACCCCCCCCCCTCCCACACCCACCCGTCACACACCTCTATTGCGCTATCACCATAGATCCTATATACCCCTCTCCTCTCCCCAGTCGTAAAACGCTCGATCGTCATTATGCCATTCTGTTTCCCTCCTTTCCAACCCCCTCTCATCCTCCTCACCTACTCCTAAGTTTTTGGCAGTGGCCATATTAAAGGCCTGACCCTCCATCCCCATCACCCATACCCTCTCAACAGGCATCCGTGATGAAAACCACACACAACACACACACACACATGCACGCGCGCATATAGGCTCCCAAAAGCAACGGGGGCGCAGGCAGATTCTTTGACGTCATCTTTTGGATTGCCGATTTTTCTTGAGTGCATACTTGGCCTGGAAGTCTTGTCTGAAAAATGAAAGCCTCGTGGCACATGACAAGCATTGATCGGGGCCTCATAATGACAAGCAATGTTCGAGCTCGAAGACGAATGTCCAGCGACGAGCCAAGGGATGGATGTGCCCGAGATAAAAATCTCCAGTGTGAACGACGTGCCGTCCACCTTAAGTTCACTGTTGTGAACAGAATATGTTTGAGCCCATGTTAGAATCAACTATGTACGTCTAAAAACCGGCCTACGTCTGGTGGATACAATAAACAAACCGGCTGGTTATGGTTGCAGCAGTCCATCCACAGTATCTTACACAGAACACCACCTATAATTCTGGGGTATTGTCAAACACCATAAAGTGATATATCACAAAGCCCGTACTCCCAGAGGAATCAGGGAAGGGCAGAAAGGCAAAATAGTAGAACTGACGGAAAGCAAGAAGTTATCAAAAAAAAAAAAAAAAAAAAAAGAATATTCAAAAAACAATAATATAATCTAAGCCAGACGCCAGAACGCCAAGAAGAAGGAATGGGAAGTTGTTGGATCCATAAAACTAAAGAGATATCAGACAGGTTACAGTCATTTTGAATAAAAGTTAAGTTCAAGTTTAAACAAGACATAGATGTGAGATACTGACCCTCGAAATAGATTGGCAACGAGCATGAAGTAACGAGACTTCAATTTATTGGTCTTTTTTCAGACAGGACAAGGAAAAAACAAAGATACACGGAGATGGATAACTTGAACATGCAGATAATGCAAAGAAAAGGCAATAGGTTTGACTCGAATTAGCGGTTTCTGTTATTTCATATTTATTTAGTCATACTTTTACTCACCGTCTCGGCCATTACACTTTTCTCCTGTCCGTGATAGTAATATCAGCCGACTTTGCAACGAGTCGAATATTAAGTTTTGATGACATGAAACAGACGTGATTCAAGTGAAAATAAGCCTTCACTGGGATTACATTTTGAAAGGATCCAAGAAATCAAAGTTGAACCCACGCGCCATCATTTGAAATCCACAGTGGCCAGAATGATTCTCTTCTGGGAAAGTGGTGTACTCCCTTTCCGCAGTCGTAGATTGTGACAGTGTCTGGGATTGTGTCAGTGTGTCTGTCTGTCTGTCTGACTGTTTGTTTGCCAGTCTCTCGTATCTATCTGTCAGTCTCTCGTCTAGTATAGCACTGTCAAAACAATGTTCAGGATATCTTGAAGAGGGTGTCACGTTGAGTCTCTTGATTGTAAAAAAAAAAAAAAAAAAAAAAAAGAATACATGCTTGAGGTTTGCAAAACGGACGACAGGAACATACTACCAAAGTCATCCAACGACTGTGAAACTACCTGGGTCATTGGGGCATGAGACGCACCCGAAGGGTGCCTAGTGCCAGGGGACCCAGGACGCACTGTCCTCAACTGCCAAACCAATCGGCTGGGAGCAATCCTGCACCACCCTGTTGGAAGGCCTCGGACTCAGCTTGAGTCTGGCGTACTTAAGCGTTACCGCTAAGCAGAAAATGAAGACCCCAGGATGACCTTTTTCCAGAAGGATGTCTTTACCTCCATACATCTGGAAGAAGGCGGGACGCAAATGTCAAGCTTCATTCAAAGAGTGGAATCGGATCTATTCTGACGAAAGAAAACTGTTTGTATGTCTCGTCAGTAGTCTCCCTTCCGTCTCATGGGTTAGAGTTATCAGCAGGATGGGGTTGATTGTAACAAATCTCACCTCTACAGACACGTGGACTCACAATCCGTGCCTGGCGATCCATCGGCGATAGCATCCAGAGAATAAAGAACCAGACAAGCAAGTTCCCTGTACCAATGTAAGACAAATACGACAATAACATCGACTGTTCGTTCTGTTTGGGCGTGTGTTGGTGTGTGGTAGTGTTGTTGTGGTGTGTGTTTAGAAGCTGTGGCAAGAAAATGATCGAATGGTCAACTTCTTTACCACAATGTGCTGGACGGTCATCACATGTAGATGTTTATCCCCCGCCAAACAAAAAAAAACAAAAAAAAAAAACGAATAAAACCTATCGTTCAGTGTCCCACAGTAATCGCCCTCTCATCCCACAGCAGGTGGCGGTGGCTTTTTCCCGGTACCCGACCAGTGACGCCTCCTCAATGAAAAGTGCAAAACAGAGAACTTCACAGACAGAAGAAACTACTACTACGCTGCTGGTTGGTCAGTTGCGGATGGTATATCATGTAGATACAGACTGCTTACAGGGTATTCTTACCTTGTTGATGGATGGTTCGCAACGCTGCTTGTTCAGGTATGGTGTGTGTGTGGGCGCGCGCGCGTGTGCTTGCATGCGTGCGTACTGTGAGTAAGGGTGTAACATGTGTAAGTGACTATATACATGTAGTTACGGAAGTGGTACATACCATACCACACCTATGGAACAAGATTACGGGGGAATCGACCGGATTAGTGGGCCAGGGAGTGTGGGGTAAGGGTTCATGGGGAGGGGGGGTAAACACACCCATGGAGGTGACATGAATGACGTGCTTCACCGCATGGCCACCATCACCACCCTCCTTCCCTGCCATCCCCCCAACTAGTGGGGGGGGGGGCTATGTTGCAGAATTAACCAGAATTTGTGCACTTCCTGCAACAAAGCACAATACTTGGCATATTGTTCTTTACAATGTTATAATTGATTTCAGATTTGAAGCCACTTCAAAATCGTTTTTTATTTTGAAAAATAAATAAAAAAGATGAGCCAAAATTGCAGACGATTTTCTAGCGCTAGGTGCCCGCAGTGAATATTATCAAGCAAAATGAATGTAATGCTAAAATTATTTCTATGTAAACACGTTGGACATGATATATCGTTTATGAAATACTGTGTTTATCCAAAACTTAGCTGGCCTTATTTTGTTTCCTTAATGTTTTTCATAACTTTTGTAGACCCGCGCGGGAGAATCAAAATGGCCGCCTCCGATCGCGTGTCCGTAATTTGCCAATGAAAACTTCGTCTTTAGAGGTGAATGCATGCGTGCCTGCGTACGTTCTCGCGCGCATGTGTGTGCCGTGTGCGTGCCTTCGCGCATACAGCGTGTGTGTGTGCAATGAAGAACAGAAAATTCCAGTGTCCAATCCATGTCACCTCAGATAGCAGATAGAGGGAAAGAGACAACAGAAACAGTCAAACAACCAACAGAGAGATAGAGAAAGATGAGAGGGTAGATGAGTCGTACGGTTTGGAAGGGGGCAATTTGAGAGTGTGTTAAAGAAAGGTGACGGAGTAGTAGATGAGAAGTCCTACTTCTTGGGGGGAAGAGGGCCCATTTGAGGGTGTTATAAGGGTGGAAAAATGTATTATATATTATATTATAGAGTGTTTATCAAATTCATATGTTATGTGTCTATGAGTATGCAACCCTGATGGTGTTTTGGTATATATATATATATATATATTATGCTAAATTTTGGGATGTTAACCAGATGTGCTATATATGGACATGGGTTGTGCATAAGAATTAAGGTGGATATGGAAAATTGGGGGAAGGGGTAAAGAGAGAAGGGATGGAGGAGAGGTCGTGGGAAAGGAAAAGAGCTGGAATGATTCAAACTAATCCTTTAATCATCAATCATTTTCCCTTTTCCACCCCCGCAACCATGAGCATTATCACACTAATGCCACCACATTATCTCACTTATGACAATGATCATCATCCTGTATGCTGTAGATCTACTCACTTTTTTTATGGATACTGATCATCATCCATCAGTCAGAGATGCATTCCTCTATTCCCGGCCCCAACGGCACTAACTCCTAAGGCTTTACACTATTCCACGTTTTGTAAATGCCCATCATCCCACACTCACTGTGAATATCACATCACACACAGTGACAATAATCATCATCCATCATCGATGTTTGACCTCCTTGCATTCTCAACCGGCACTGTCATTATACACCAATGCCGACAACATTATCCTAACTTATATAACAATGCATCTCATCCTACATAACTGTTTGATCTTGAATGATCCATATCATCACCCGATCAGTCATCCACCGTCCCACCAACCTCCATCCCCCACGCCCTCTTCCTGATCCAGCAGTATTTATACTGATGGCCACCACATTATTGTCACTTATCACAATGACCGTCATCCTACAGTATCTCACTTATGACAATGATATCATCACCCACCCATCCATTGTATATCTTCCCTGTTGTTCCCCCAAACGGCCACTCATTTGTACTTCTGCGTACATTATTCCACTACATGACATTGACCCTCACCCTATAGTACTGCTTATCCCAAATGTGTCACCATCCATCAGTCACTGGAAATACTGGCACTCCCATGATCACCTTCATACTGCCAATATATCTGCAATGAGGCAGTCTGACCATTTGGCAAGGTAAGAAAAAAGTACCCCAACTAGAAACAGGTAAGCCTACCGTTGAAAAAATCAAAGTATTATACAAGGAGATCCAAAACAAAAATGCATATGGCTTGAGCACAGCACCTACTCCAACAGAGGGATGACAGCTAACATGATGCCCAGATCAGACCTTTTGCGAACTGATGCACATTGCACTCAGGCTGAGCCATCACATGTCGCACTATCTTCCACAATGGAAGTCTTCAAAACTCACCATGCAGTACATCCTCAACGACCTATGCCTGCCAACACACCGATGAAGGTAAAGCCCTATTGACCACTGAGGGCCTTCACCAACCCGCTTCACCATACTCCCTCCTACCTAATTGAGGAAAGGAGAAGACCAACTACGGTAACTGTTTTGACTCTCATAAGATCATCTCACCCATCATTCATTGATTTCCCACCCTCAACCAGCGGCATTAGACTACTTGCCACCCATCCTTCCCTTGACAATTACAGCATCCACGTACCTTTAGTCGCGTTATGATTCCATTAACAGACTAATTATCACTCCTGCAGCACTGCTGTTTAAATGGCCATCACCCAATACCCTTTTATCATTTATTATATCTTTTAATTTATTCCACTTCCCCTGTGTGTGTGTGTGGTGTCTTGCTTATGTGTGTGTGTGTGTGCTGTGTGATAGTGTTGTGTCGATTCACCAGATGACAATGGTCCCTATTCCATCAATCATTGATCATTTTTCCAATTTTCCTGCTCAACTGGCATTATCATACCAACCCTATCAGTTCTATTTCACTCATGACAATGACCAACATCCTATAGCATTGTTTATCCCACTTATGCATGATGATCCATCATCATTTAAAAAACAAAAAATGATATATATAGAATATATATATATTTTTGGTTGTGTGTGAGAGAGAGAGAGAGAGAGAGAGAGGGTGTGTAGGTTTTGTGAAAAAACTCCCCACAGTTTAGGTCCTCCTTTGACCATAATTCACACATAATACCCTCCCCTCAATCTTCCCTCCTCCTCCCCCCTCCCACCCCACCCACCATTGCATGAATTCCTCCCCCTCCAATCCCCCCCCCCCCCCCCCCCCCCCACGCATACGTTTTTGTGTGGGAGGAGGGATATGACTCTATTAGTATCTCTCTCCTCCCCTCCTCCCTTACCATTTCCATCCCCCCCCCCCGCCTATTATGTCCCCCCCCCCCCCCCCTTTTTTTTCCCCTCTCCTACAACCGTCTTACCACCCATTGATCATTTCCATCTCTCTTCATTACCCACACCCCCCACATACATACTACCTACATACTATATCATTCACCATCACCACCCATTAAAATTGTTATTTGTTTATTTATTCATTTCTGTCTTTTATTTATTTTTTATTTAACTTATTTCATTTTATTTACATTATTATTAATTTAGTCATTTATTTTATTGTTATGATTTTTTAGTATTTTTTATTTTTACTTTTTTGGTGTTATGTGTGAAACTGAAAATAAATGACTGTACAGCATACAGCAACTCTCCATTTTTTGCTGGCGGCCCATCTTGAAATTGCTCAAATACACAAATTTTTCCTTTTTTTTAAAAAAGTAGACCTGTATCTGGTTATGTTCAGGCATGAAATTGTCCCTTCTCCTGCCAGATTTGGTTTGTGTAGCATTAAATGAAACAATTTATGAAAAATATATTCCAAATTTTGTGTCGGCCATTTTTAAATGCAAAAAAACACGGTTTAATACAAATTTTTCTTGGTGGCTCTAAATCAGGTTTTGTTCAGGGACATAAAACTGGCCATCCTGCGCAAATTTGGTGCTGTTGCCTGAAGTGCCTATTTTTCGACACCGAACCCCCCGCTAGTGCCTTACTGCCCCCCCAACAAAGACTATACCCTCTTCTGCCTTGCTCCTGAACAGATATTCGTTTCTGAACGAGAAAAAAAAATTGGTATTATCTATCATTCTCCTAATTGAAAATCAACATTTCATCTTCTTTTTTCATTGCCCCGTTCATTTCTTCATCCATGGCTTTCATGGTGAGTTCTTCTTTTAGTACCCCCATTTCTATAGTCACAACATCGACGTAGAATAAGACTCCTGATTGTCTACTGTAGTCCTTCTGCCTTGAGCCAGACACCCTGTCCCCCCAGACCAGACAATGGGACCAACTGTCAGACAGACTCTACAGACTCCGGTCGAGGGTTCGTGTTCCAAATCCTGGATCACGCACGGTGGGCGGAAAGAAAGAGGTGAGATGACCCGCTGCACAGACAAGTTTTACGTCCCCTGTTGCCATTTATTCAGCTGTATTGTGCGTTGACCACCTGTGTAAATTTGGGGGGACTGGTACAGTGCTGGATAAATACTGCAGTCTGAAGAGCAGAGGCACGGCTTTGGATCGTCCTCAGCCTTTCTTTCTTTTTTTTTTTTTTTTTTTTGTGCTCCCAGTTCCTTATAGAACAGGTAGTCCTTTAGAATGGGAACAAGAGAAATGCTGTCTGTGTGTCCCGTTTGTCTGTGTGTCTGTCCTGCGTCCGCCTGTCAAATTTGTTCCACTCGCTCAAGACAAAACTTACGGGGCCGATCTTTCTGAAATTTGTAGGTGTGTTCATTATGGGTCAAAATTATGCCCGAGTTTTTAGTTTAACCGTTATAGCTGTTACTAATGGCTGTAACGGCCTATAACGGTTTTTTCTTCTTTATGGAATATCCAAAACGTACTCGGCCGATCTTTTGTGAAATTAGCAGGTATGTTCATTATGGGTCACGGATGATGCCCGATGTTTTAGTTTACCCATTATAGCCGTTACTAATGTAACTGGCCTGTACGGTTTTGCTTCTTTATGGGAATATCTCGAAAGTACTTGGCCGATCTTTGTGAAAATTGTAGGGATGTTCAATTATGGTTACGAATAATGCCCGATTTTTTTTTACCGTTTACCTTTATAGCCGTTACTAAACGGCCCTGTAACGGTTTTTTCTTCTTTATGAAATATCTCAGAAAGTACTTGGCCGATCTTTGTGAAAATTAGCAGGTATGTTCATTATGGGTCACGGATATATGCCCGATGTTTTAGTTTTACCGTTATAGCCGTTACAAACGGCTGTACGGCCTGTAACAGTTTTTTTCTTTATGGAATATCTCAAAAGTACTTGCTGATCTTTGTGAAAATTACAGGTCATGTTCATTATGGGCGACGGATCATGTCCGATGTTTTAGTTTACCGTTATGGCCGTTACTAATGGCTATAACGACCCATAAACGGTTTTTTTTTTTTTATGAATATCTCAGAAAGTACGATGCCGATCTTTCTGAAAATTGTAGGCATGTTCATTATGGGTCACGGATGATGCCCGCCGATTTTAAGTTTACCGTTATAGCCGTTACTTAATGGCCCCATAATTGTTTTCTTCTTGATGGAAAATCTCAGAAAGTTCTTGGCCGATCTTTCTGAAAATTGGTAAGGTATGTTCATTATAGGGTCACAGGATGATGGTCGATGTTTACCAGAATAGCCATTACTAACGTTACACCAGCCCAAGACAGTTTTTTACTCTTTATGGAATAATATCACACGTATTCAGGATTAAACTGGGAGTACGTTTATATGCGTTTGCGATAGCGCGAGCGCTTGTAAAGAAAGCGCTTGCTTGGCGTTGAGGTGCACAAAGAGAAAGATTGTACAGCGCGCTCGCGACTGGTAGAGCTAGGTCATTTGGCAGTATGGCGGATTCAAGTGAAGACGAACTTTTGTTGCTGGACAGTGTTCTGCCGAAAATTATCCTAGGAAACGCAAAAGAGTGGGCGTTCATGAGATTAATCAAAGGAGGCGAATGGAAAGTGAATACCATAAATTGTTTCCTTTGCTTAAAAGGAGCCCTTCTCGTTTTCATTCCCTACTTGAGAATGAGCCAAGAGACATCAAGTACATCTTAGAAAGAATTGAACCAAAGATAAAAAGAACTGGTGCAACTTTCACCAACACAACCAATTATCCATGTTGGTCAGACTGTCACTGAGAGACTGAGAAAAATGCGACACACACCGCACTCGCCAGACTCGAGACAACACGCGACGGGGCACCAGGAACACGCTTGCTCGCGAGAAAGAATTAACTTTTGATTCTTGACGCTTTCCAAGCGTCGCTTCAAATCGCAGGCGCGATAAAGCGAGCGTGCTTTTTGTGCGGCACAAGCAAATTTTGAGCAACATTTCAAGCGCTGTGTCCCAACGCGCTCGCTTTTAATATCGCGAGCAAGCTTTCTCGCACGCCGCCCCGCGGATGGTCAGCTATTCATAACTGGAGGGATGATGTCATGTGCCCCCAAGGATGAGACGAACCAACCCACCCCCCTCCTTGACATATAGTGTTTGCGTTTCCCTTGGGATATCATTTAGCTTTACTATTTACAGCGCGTGAGTTCCTGTTTCTTGATCATGGTGTCCAGTAGTGCCACGGGACTCTTTCTTTTCGCGCACCAGTTTGTCAACGACAGTTTATCATATTTGTTACGATCGTGTTTTCTTTTCTTTTTCTTTAAAGCTATTTGTCTGGTTACCGCAGGTTGATCTCCCTGCGTGGTTACAGCCGTAAAGTCAAAATGGCAAAGGCCCGAAACACTGCGAGGTAAGTAGGAATTTTTCTTGGATTATTGTACCATATTTCAATTCATTGGTCTTTTACATGAGTATTTGAGAGCAGCAAAACAGTGGATGCATTCTGCAGTTAATATTCTAAGGATGACAGGTCTTGTTTTGCTGAACGTAGTTAGTGAGTTTGCCTGGCTCTCACTGCACCGTCACTGTGTCAAAAAAAAAAAAAAAAAAGAAAAAAAAAAAAAAAAAAAAAAAAAACATGAACATCATCTGATCTGCATGTTTTAAATCTACTGCCCACGCTGGAACGTGTGAAACCTTTGAACAACACAACCTTCCCACACACTGTCTCAGCATGTTTGTCAGTGTAGGTGTTGTCAATTCAGACTCTTATAAGTTTAACAAGACCACACTTCGGTCTGTGCTAAATAAAAAAAAAATTGATCTTACTTCATCTTCCTCGCCATACTTTCAGTTTTGAGAACCCCACTTGCGCCTGATGGATAAATGAACTAACAACTAAGATGAGAGAATTGAAGAGGGCCGTCGTGGCTAGACTTAGCAGATGTCTGACCTACGCATTAGCCCAACGCGCTGGTCAGACCTATATCACCATATGTCATACAACACTGTTCATAGGGTGAAATACTCACTGCAAAGAGGCTGACAGGATTTTAGAGGTATGAATATTTCAAATCTGTTTCTTTAAAGATATGTTACACGATAAATTACCCAGGACAAATGCCACATGCTTGAGCAGCTGTACTTGGCCCCCCCCCATGCATCAGTGTCAAACTGTTTGGACGGGCCCACACATTAAATTATAATCATAAACAATATAAGTTAAATCCACTCTTTCTTGTTTTTTTATGTCTGTTTCTTTCAGTCTTCAGTATTGTGCTCCACAGGTTTCTAAAGTGGCAAGAACAACAACGATCCCAAGCAACTTTTCACTAGGTTAGCAACAGGCCTTTGCAGTTCTCATCTACTATCGAGCAGGGCATTCATATCTCATTGTCTTTCAGCTGCACCTCTACTGGCTTGTGATGTGAAATACAAGGAAACGTATTTTCGTTAAATTGAGCATATTGTGAAATTATTTCATGTATGGACAACCTCAAAACCGAGTGCTTCTTACCAATATGCAATACAGAAGCACTATGCTAGCACATTTATCTTCGGCTCTGAAGTGGGTGGGAGGGACGGACTAGGTGAGTGTTTCCAGTTTTAATCTTTGACATCCAGAACATCTGATCTTTCAGAAGCCACCGCTCTTCCAGCTGAATGCCGCCAAATTTGCAGGGAACTTGACGGAAGTCTTCTCAAGGTCACAAACTGTTCAAACTGATTCTGGATGTCTTTGTGAAAAACAGATTCGTATGTCTCGCTTTTTTTTGCCCCGTACAAACTTTTCAAATTTTCTGCAATATCTCATCCAAGCAGCTTCTTTCCTCGTTCACTTTCGATGGCAAAGCCTTCAGAAATGTCAATCCTTTTGATCCAAAACAGGATTAGAACGTGATGTTCTAAACTCTTGCCTCCTCTTCTTCCAACTCAGTCACTGTTTCATACTGCCCAAAGCCTTCTAAACTTTTTTTCCAGTTACTCTGCGAGATCACCTGATGTCAGCTCCAACTGGATCGGTAACGTATATTTGCTTCGTCTTCCCAGATCGCCTTGCCGTTGCTGGCCTGTTCTTCTTCGCCTTCGTTAGTGCTCATGACTTACAGCTCTAGCAACTGACAGTCACTGGCTTACGACTAGCGATTTCAGGATCAGGATCAGAATTTGGGGGCGTAGTATCAAACCAGTCACACCGCAGGTCTTTCTCTTCCTCATATTTAGATACTTTTACTTCCTTGTCCCCAATTTTCATTATGTAATCCTTCTGTGGCTTGGTTTTTCACATATAGAAGTACTTTATTTTTTTTGAATTAATATAGGTTTTCCAGTATCAGACCACTGTACGCTAATGGTTCCATATCCTTTTGTAATTCCTTATACGATTTCTTTTACATGCACTCTTTAATTCTTACGTGAGATCATTTATAAACACCATGACATAATATTGGTCCTAAAATACTGCCTTGTGGTATCCCACTAACAACATCAGCCACTATAGAGAAGGAACTACCAATCCTTACCTTTTTCTAGTCTTTTTTAATAGAAAGTCTCTAACCCAACAAGTACATATCCTACTATTCCATAAGACTCCAATGTCTTAAGAGTCTTTCATGTGGTACTGAATCAAATCCTTTTCGTAAAGTCTTAATACATCTATATACTCTCCTTTATCCTATCTCCGTTGTGAAATCTTCCATCACTTCTAGAATTTGAGTCACACAAGATCTTTTTGCACGAGATCCATGTTGGCACTCAGCATATAATTTATTTTTCTGTCATACGTTTTAACAATAGACTCTCTAATAATGATTCTAAAAGTTTGCAAATAATGCATGTTAAACTCACTGGTCTATAATTTCCCTGGGTCTGTTCTCGTACCTTTATTTTTAATAACTGGTATAAAAATAATCTGTCGCTGTTTTCCAATCTACAGATTTAGTAAAAAGTATATAAAGTGGGAAGGTCATCTCCTCATTTTAGCTCTTTCAGTAGTCTTGATGGAATGGCATCAGGACCACATGCCTTATCAGGGTTCAGAGATTGAATAGTTTCTTTGTATTTATTCTACAGAAATGTCTACATTTTTTTCCCATATTATACCTTTTGACCTTGAGCTGGACTAGAGTATGTATATTATTGATATTTTCTTTGTGAATACACTAGGAAAAAAATACATTCCAAATATCTGCCTTATCACAATCTATCTCAACTGTGTTACCTTCTTTAGTCCCCAAAGGACCTCACTCAGTAAACATCTTTGTTTTTGATTGTACGTATCTCCAGAATGCTTTCGGATTATTTGGTTACATTCCTTCATAGCTTCTTTTCAAATTCCTTTCTTGTTTTTTTTTGTTTTTTTTTTTTTGTTTTTTTGGGTTTTTTGTTATAAGAACTACATGCTTTAATATGATTTTGGTAATCTTTTCCCTGCGCCTAGTTACAAGATTTCACGTAGTTTTTTTCTGTGTGTCGTTCTGCCTTTTCACCCCTCTGGTGAATTAAAAAGTTCTCATTGGACTACATCCCACTTCTGGACACCTGTTTCGTTTTCAAGTGGCTGTCGGCGCAGGAGGTTCGATTGTCCAAACCGATTCATGGGAGGTAGGCTTTGTTTTCAACCATTCCAAAGGGAAATCACTCTTGTCAAATTGTCCGTAACAAGCAGACGAAACTTGAAAATTTATTTATATATACGTTACAGTGGTGTTCATATCATACCATCATATCAGTGGCATCTTAGGCATTTCCAGCCTTTAGCCCTGCTCATGTAGATATTAATAGGGTTTTTTGTGTGATAATATTTTGGTCTTTTACTCGCACATTTATAAGCACATGCGTGGTTTTAAGAATTTGAATCAATGCAAGTCAATTTTTGTTTGAAAATAAGATGTTCAATGTTTATCAAGACGGTTTTTGAAAGTGGTAACAGTTTCTGCTCCAACAACATTGTCTGGCAAGTTATTCCAAGTATTAACAATTCTGTTAACGAAAGGAGGTTTAATGCTTTTGAAGTTTTAGTAATTTGTGTTGTTGTTTTGAACAGGTGCCCTCTGGTTGTAGATTCAGTATTCACTGCCAGTGGCTTTAAATTGTTAAATGTCATAAAACCCTGCGTAAGTTCTTTTTCTTCCCTAGAGCGACCACAGTCAACATTCTATTCTTTTGTCGCTATTTAAAAGGGGGCCGAGGAATCAGCCTTCAGTGTTTAAAAAAAAAAATTCCCATTAGCATTGCCAGTCTTGCTGCCATCCAAGACACATCAGCCAGTCTTAGTGGGGTCTCCTCTCACAAGATCCCTCCACACCATAGCCATCTTGCTGCCACCAAGACACCCAGCAGTCTTTTGCTTTGGAAATCCCCTCTCACAGGATCCACACCAGATTTTTTGCCTTGTCAAACTTTCCCTTTTTCTTTTCCTTTTTCCTTCTCTTTCTCCTTACCCTCTTCCTTTCTCTGTCTCTTTCCTCCTTTTTCCTCTTCCCTCTTCCTTTCTTCCTTCTACTAGAGATTTGCTCCTGTCCATTTCCTTTTCCCCCAGATCCCCCCCCAATTTTAATCCAACAGAATGATACCAGGTGAGCCAGGCAGAGCCTTTAGACTAGGAGTTCGTAAGTTTCGATCATGGTCACCATGTAAGCGCCTGTATTCCAAACTTGGTAATCTTAAAATCTGAAGCCTTTGTTCATTCTGCGGACCACATAATTTTTTTTTGTAAATCTCTGAATATCTTCAATGGGATTACTGGTTTTTTTTTTTTTCAAATTTGTTGTCCATACAGCATGCCGATTCACTAACTGGTCTGACTAATATTTGAAATAATGAAACCATTACTTCACAATTTTTGCACTGAATATTGCCTACTACCATCCCTGCTAGTTTATTTGCTCTTTTATGGTTTCATTAATATGTTTATGAAATGATTAAATCAGGGTCTGTTATCACTCGTAGATCTTATCAGCATTAGTCTTTTCAAGCAATACACCTTTCCATATAATAATCATCATACTAGGATTATTTTTACCTGCATGAAGAACTTTACACTTCGTATTGTTAATTTAATCTGCCCAGACATATCGGACACAGATGTCGTGTTCACTGTCAAACCTTGCACTCAAAGGTTTTAGCTTATTAAGGAGTATTGGATCATCGTTATAGTTGTTCACTGAGAACCTTTTACACTTCGTATTGTTTAAATTAAATCTGCCAGACACTATCGGACACAGATGTCATGTTACTGTCAAACCTTGCACAGAAAGGGTTTAGCTTATCAAGGAGTATTGGGTCATCATTACAGTTGTTCACTCTCAAAACTTGCATAGAAATGGTTAAGCTTGTCAGGAGTATTGGGTCATCATAACAGAGGTTTGTTTTTTGTTTGTACTGTGTGATAGCGTAAAGACTCTTCCAACCAGCACTGTCCTGCAGATGAAAGGTATTGTTCAATTTTGTATTAAGTAACCTCAGCATGCCAGATTGCTTTCTCTGCTTCTAATCTGGGCATGTCTAATCTCTCGCTGTACTTCCATACTTTGCCCTGTTGAGCTTTATTCCTCGCAAGGTCTAGCTCCTTTTACATGTTCATGCTTTCTAGGGTTTTACATGCTTCCCTCGGACATGGATGATTTACCAGCATATGTAACAGCTATCTCCTCAGGCAGCAAAAACTAAGCTGCTGGGGGTGACAGAAGTGAAGGCAAACATTCCTCCGTATTCAATACAGTGACTCTGCAAAGAGATATTGAAGGAAAAAAGAAAAGAAAAGAAACACAGAGGCAGTTTGCCTGTTTTCAGTTGCATGTCATGAATGCATACCAACAATGGCAGTTGTTTTAGGAATCACATGTTTTTATGTACGTCACTTCGTTAAAACACATACTGGCTTACAGATAGTTGTTTACATACACTTGCGGACAGACAAACGCATCAACAGAAACAGGTAAAAACATAACCACCTTGATTATTAATCAGTATTTTCAATCACCATGGGAGAAAGTCTCAGTCCCAGTGGCTTACCAAGGCTGCCTGTGAAGGTTTGCACAAAAAGCTAAAGCCAAAATGCAATGCGGTTACAGAGATTCAGAAACCATAAATTCTCCAGAATTTAATGGATAAGAGAGAAGCTTTAAGGAAAATCATCCTGGCTGTCCATTTGATGATAGATAACCATTTTTATACTAAGAGGGGAAAAGATTGAGGACTGGGAGAAGAGGGGAGGTGGGTAGCAGGGTTCAGGTGCCGTGCACTGAGATTATATACTTATGTCCGCAACTTTGAGTTCATGACAGGTACATCAAGATAGGTACCACAAGAGAGATGAATATCTCCGGGAAAATGTAGTTAATGTAAAGAGGGTGCATTCCAGTGAATCAGCAAGGTTCCCATGACATGTCCATGAGCAGATTTGTGGCTTAGTAGCGAAAGGAAAGTAGAAACATGTTACAAAGCTACTACCAGAATCATACAACTATTTCTCAAGCTGAAAATGTTTCACTATCAGAGGCTAGCTTGTGTTTTCAATCATTCATCTAGACTAATCACTTGCTGCAATTTGGCAAGCACTGCAGCACTTGGTAGTTGTGCACATGGAACTGCAAAAACTGTGGACCAGTGGAAGGGTAAAAATCTGCATGATGGGAAAATTTTCAACTCCATCTGTTTTGTTGCTGATTAAAATAGAAAAGTACTGGACCCCAGAGTATAAACTGCAAAACAATAATGAAATGAAGCCACGCTTGTCTGCAGAGGAATATTTAGTTAAAGACAAGGGCAATAACTTCTGACCGCCTACCAGTCGCAGAGGAAAGGTTGAGAGGGAAGGGATGGGACGGCCACAGTTTGTTTAGATAGCGCATGGCTGCCAATAGCTGTCAGCTTCCTTGCGCTAACCTCCCACAAGCTTTCCTCCCTATGCGTAATGTGATACTAGCTTGTCTGGCTGATAGTGCACTGGAAATAGGGTGCTGTGTTTCTTCATTAATACTTATGCCAGAAAGCAGCGAGCTGTGGTCGATTGATGTCACTGGATTGTGGGGGTCTTTGACTGAGAGAATGATACCAAACATGAAAAAAAGTGGGTTTTCTTTCATATGCATTGCTGGCACAGCACCACAAAGATTTGCCAACAAAAAACGATTGAAAACAGACAAATGAACACACAACAAAGAAATGAAAGTTCAACTCAGTAGAGAGCATGCGTCGTCCTTTCAATCACGCTCGAACTCAGATATATTGGACATTATATTTTTCCTTTACAACTGGACAGAAAAATTATTC
The DNA here is from genome assembly GCA_016801955.1 of Conus betulinus. Lineage (NCBI taxonomy): Eukaryota > Metazoa > Mollusca > Gastropoda > Neogastropoda > Conidae > Conus > Conus betulinus. The sequence goes on along the minus strand of JADBJO010014189.1, from coordinate 27,308 downwards.
ACGGGAGGCCTACCTGACAGCTAGTACAGGCCCGAATAAACAGTCACTGTTGGCACTGGTCAGCTTCACTGATACTAGTGTTTTGGAAATGGGGTGCTGGGTTTCTTCATTAACACTTTGTGCCAGAATGCAGCGAACTGTAGTCGATTGATGTTCACTGGATTGTGGGGTCTTCGACTGACAGAACGATACCAAACATGAATAGGTCTTCTTTCATGCACATTGCTGGCAAGCACCACAGAGATTTGCCAACAAAAAAATGATTGAAACAAACGTACACACAACAAATGAATGAAAGTTCAACTCAGCAGAGAGCATGTGTCGTCCTTTCAATCATGCTCAAACTCAGACATATTGGAACATGCATATCTTTCCTTTACAACTGACAGAAAATTATTCGCGGGAGCCTACCTGACAGCTGGTACAGTGCCCATACACAGTCACTGTTGGCACTGGTCAGCTTCACTGGAACATGGCGGCGGTTTCCCTAGCACGGCCTAGGCATGTTTGCTTGTCTATCTGTGTGTTTTACGGGCTTGTGAAGCATGCTGATACAGATTCTATCACAGCCACACCATGCTTTTAGTAAAGCAAGATTTAGCATGCTACACATGCAGATGTGGGTATAAACATGAAATGCTTCCTACCTGACCTTGTACTTTTGCCCGTTCCATCATTGAAACTGATGTCACATGTACAACACACAATGCAATATGTTGCTGGATTTTCATCGTCATGGTGAGCCCTACTCACGACTGGGGAGAGAGAGAGAGAGAGAGAGCGTGTACACACACACACCACACACACAAAAAACACACACACACACATATTGACAGAAACCCACACACCACAACAGCGGTATATAAACGATGATCACACTCACACACACACACACACACACACACACACACACCACACACGCACACATTGAAATTTACACGTACAAAAGATCGGATAAATGAAGTAGGCCTACACATAAGCATAAGACTTGTCAATTAGGATGGTCACACACATGCGCATGTGGCGCGCGCACACACATACACACACCACACATACACACACACACACACACCACACACACACACACACACACACACACACACAGCAGCGAGAGAGAGAGAGAGAGAGAAGAGAGAGCTAGATATGACAGCTTACTCTATCATAAAACATGGCTCACTGTACTCACTTGCACACTCTTACTTTTATTTATGCAGAGAGAGAGAACAAACAACAACACACACACACTCATACACACAACACACACACACACACACACACACACACACACACACACACACACACACGGACGCACGCATACTACGCGCGTTAGTAGAGAGAGAGAGAAGGGGACAATAAGTGCTTTGTGGAGTTGTACAAGTCTGCGCCACACAGACCTGGTCGCCTGGCAAGTCACTCTCCACCGGGCAACGATGAACAACACCCACGAAAAAAAAACACAAAAAAACTTCCAGACGCGGTATGAACCGAAGTTATATCAAGTGGCACCAACGAAGAATCACAACACACACATCACTCACAGAGTTAATTATATCCAGTTATAGGAGTGTGGAAGAATACTAATGCATTAATCACAAGAGAAACTTCACACCACCAAAAATCAGTACTCGGTCTGCCGCGATGAACATGTTGCGTGCACATGTATGCACGATGCCAGAGCTTATCAAAGCGGTGAAGGTCACAAGCAGGTTCAGCGCCGGGGCAGCAGAAAACTAAAACAGACCGATTTTCATCTAGGCCCGACTGCCGTGAAGCTGTTTAAATTGAAATGTTTGACACATACTCCCAACTATTCTCAGTGGCAAAGAATTCTCCTTCACTCCCCCTCCTCCCTCCCCTTCCCAGCCCACTGTCTCCCATCACTCCTCCCTTGTGTCTGTGTATGTGTGGGAATACATGTTTTACATTGTGGCATTCTGAAGTCTTAACCAGATTTTAGTCATTGGTGGATGTGGCACTCAAAACAATGTTGTGTTCATTTTCAAGGAAGCCACATGGCATGTTGGCGAGTTCTATATGCTACACCATGCTTGCTAAACCATGAGGCTTCAGACATTGGATAACATTAGGTTTCTAAGGTCATTGATGTGTATTTCTGAAAGTAGATGTTCTTTTTGTTGCCAGAGCTCCCGAGACACAGCAGATGAGCCTCCTGCCTACACTCCCAGTTCCAGCCAGCCTCTGCTGCCCTCCTGTCAGGATGTGGAACAGGGCATTCAGTTGTCAACCCCATGAGCCTCCTGCCTACACCCCCAGTTCCAGCCAGCCTCTGCTGCCCTCCTGTCAGGATGTGGAACAGGGTGTTCAGTTGTCAACCCATGAGCCGACTTTTACCACACTGTCAGGGCTTGAAGTGAAGGGTATGCATACCATATTCTCACCATTTGAGGGCTTGAAATGGGGTGTACACATGCACACCATATTCTCACCATTTCCACTGATTTCCTTTGATCTGTTCCAACAAATTCTCACTTAAAAAGTCTTCAGGAATGACAAGGAAGAGAGGAGGGAAGGGTGTGAGGTAGGGAGAAGAGGTTTGAAACTTGGAAGTAATGGAAACCTTAACGAAGGCCTAAGGCCTGTTCCAGAGAAACACTAAATTGGATTGAACAAGAGAAGGTGGAAATGGAACATATTTCAAGCAGAAAATCGCGTAATATAGGGCATCCTAAAGGTTTAAACTCTCTTTACCTCTCACTATAGGTGGTCAGGTTAAGGCTTTGTTATGTGATTATTATGTTACCTTTCCCTCCCCCATTCTTATCAGTGAGTTTTGCTTTTCTTCTGTCAGGTTCTTGAAGTTGCTGCAGCATTTCTGACAGCCAGATAGAACAGTTACAGTAGCTGTATTTAAAAAACAAACGTACTAGTTCCACCACAGGATACAGACAAACAGATTACAGGACAAGTCACAATGCATTTTGACCTCAAAGGTCTTCTTCAGGCAAAAACAAACAACATTTAGGACAGTGAAACAAAGAACAAGAAACCTTTTATCTTTTCATATTCAGTGCAAATTGGCTGTTATTTATATTATATCGTTTCTTTTTAAATTTTGCTTTATTTTCTGCCCTCAGTCACCTCGTTTTGAAACTACAGTAGCTGTATTAAAATGACAGTTGGAGAAAGATTTATAAAGCTGCATTATGTTATTAGATTTTGCTTTGTTTAGTTTGGATCTCTTTATAGAAGGTAAATGTATCTTTTGGGTTTTGTAGGTATTCAAATGCATGTTCAGTGCCCACTTTATATCTCAAGCAAAGGAGTTTGGTGCTTGACCTGGTGTCTTGAATCCTGTTTTAGTGTGTCCTTGTAGCCTGACTTTTAAACGCTGTACATAGGAGTGAATGGTAGTCATTCTAGTCAGTTATGAGTTACTGGTCATATTAAAATCTAATATACAGTTTTAACCAGCATAGATGAAAATGTTAATTTTGGGAAAAATAATATTCATCTTAGAGAAGAAAAAAATATGTATTTTGTATCAATTTTGTGTCAGTTTGTGTGTGTGTGTGTGTGTGTGTGTGTGTGTGTGTGTGTGTGTGTGTGTGTGTTGTAACTACAACTACCTCTCAAAAAAAGGCACACATTTTCTGCAGATTATTGACATTATTTTCAAAAGAAGATCATTCAGTGAACATTTTATCCAAATTTTGATAACTTCTGGTGTTTTGAACAAGATAATGTAAGAGTTGATGTAAATCAATGCTTCTTTCAGTAAATTATGTATGTAAAAGAAAGTTAAAAGAAAATAAACATGCTGATTGGTGCTGTGGGTATACATTTTTCCTGACAGCAGAAACAAAACTTTTGTCAAAAGTTGTATGAAATCTGTTATGCCTTGGAAAGGGAAGTAAGTTTTACAATTGTTGGTGGAATGACATCAATAGCATCCCTTCCATTTAGAGGCTAACTCTCTTGATCTTCCTTCTTGTCGCTCATGCAGACTGTGCACTCTGAATTCTCAGTCATTATCATCTAATGGGTTATCATTAGTGTTGTTATTATTGTCGTTGTCACACTCGCACAATCATAGCTTATTGACTGAACAGTCTGTTGGCTTGTGGGGTGAGGCTTCATTCCTCACAGTATACAGTGTTGCCTTCAGGTTGTCATACATGAACAGTAAATGATAGGACTGAGAGTGCAGGTAACCAAAATGCTTCAAGTGAAAATCAAATCTCACTAGTCACAAGATAATTCAAAGTATAATTTTGTTAGCATGAAAGTCAGTCATAACTGTGACAGACGTTGAAGTTTCATTTTCATCAGGGAGACATAACTACTTGCAGACCAGTCCACACATGCTACACAGCATCTGCTAAGCCATGAGACTACCGTGCAGAGAGTTTGCAGCAAGATGAATTTTTTCTTTGTTTTTGAAAGATGAGGAAGAATTGCATTGACACAATGTCCTGGTCAGACTTTGGGTATTTAGATGACATTGTGTGCACCGCTATCTCTGTTTTTGGTGAGTGAGTGTGTGTGTGTGTGTGTGTGTGTGTGTGTGTGTGTGTGTGTGTGTGTTCACACACATGCATCTACATGTTTTGTGCAAGTGTGTGTGCCTCTGCGTGTGCATGTGTGTGTGTATTGCTCACCATTACGGCATACTTCTGTATGTGCATGCATGTGTGCATGTGCTAGCATATGTGTGTGTATGTCTTCGAGATATTATGTATATTTTTCTGTGTAAAGACATACATGTGATATGTTTGTTCATACGAATGCAGTGTTAGTCACAATGATCAATAGAAGTAAAGCATTTGACAAAAGCAGAATGAACTGCAGCTAAAGGGGAAACGCTTGACATGCAGACAGCACGGATGGCTGGATCAGTTTCTTTAATTGTTGCCTCTTTCAACAGCACCTCCCCCTTCATACGAGTCCCTGCATGGACGAGCTAAAGCCATGAAAGCTGGATCCTCTGAAAATGTGGACTTTATCAAGGAGATGACCATGCTGTTCATTGCTATTAGTGAGTCACAATGGAAACAGTCAGTTGTGTTCTTGATATTATTTACTCAGTTGTATTTGGTTTTGGAGAAAATATTTTTTGGATTTGATGTCATGCCATGGACTACATTTTTTTTTTCATGCAGTATTGTCACAGAAATTTTTTAAATGTCAGATAAATGTAGGGTGTGAAATTTTGGTAGTTTGCACTGTGCCTTGTGTTTGGGAGATTAGTATCTGTTTATATTAACTGATGTCAGAGTCAGAGACGTGTGTGTTTGTTTACTTACTTTACTTAGGCCCATAGCTCTAGGGAGAGCATAGGCCATCGACAACACTCTGCCATCGACTTGGTTTCTAGGCTGCTCGCTGAATACCTGTCCAGTTGGTCCCCAGCCTCTTTATCTCTGCCTCAGTGTCTCACCTCCAGCTGCTGCGAGGTCGGCCTTTCCTTCTTCCTTTTCCCCTGCGGTTTCCATGTCAGGGCTTGGCGTGTGGTGCTGGATGCTGGCTTCCTGAGAGTGTGTCCAATCCAGCCCTACTTCCTCTGCAGAATCTGCTTGGCCACTGGTTCCCTGTCCTACTTGCTTCCATAGGTCTTTATTGTTGATCTTCTCCGCCATCTGATTTTGAAGATGTGCCTCAGACAGGTGTTGATGAAGGTCTGAATTTTTTAGCTGTATTGCCTTGGTCATTCTCCATGTCTCGCAGCCGTAGAGCAGAACCGACTTCACGTTTCGAATTGAAGATACGCAACTTTGTTGTCCTGATCTCTCCTGAGGCCCAGATTTTCTTTAGCATGATGAATGCTACTCGCACCTTGCCCTATCTGGCCATGATGTCTCGGTTGGTGCTCCCCTGTTTGTCAACTACACTTTCCAAGTAGACAAAGGAATCTACTTCCCTGATGGGCTCGCCTCCAACTGTGACTAGGCTGCTGCCTGTGGTGTTGATCATCATCAGCTCAGTCTTCTTCTTGTTTATCTTGAGTTCTGTTCCTGCTGATGTTGTCTCAAGGCGGGGGTCTTGTCCTGCATCTGTGTGTGACTGTGGGAGAGGGAGTGCCAGGTCGTCAGCAAAGTCAAGGTCATCTAGCTGTGTCCAGAGTGTCCATTGTATCCCATTGTTCCTGGCTGCTGTTGTGGTCTTCATGATCCAGTCGATGACCAGGAGGAAGAGGAAAGGTGACAACAGACATCCCTGTCACACTCCTGTCTTCACCTCAAAACTGTCTGACAACTGGCCTGCATGAGTTTCCTCTGCAGTTCATGTCCTGATAGGTGCACCGGATGAGAGAGATGATCTTCTCTGGTATTCCATAGTGTCTCAGTAGCTCCATAGTGTCCTATCTATCTACACTGTCGAAGGGCCTTTCATAGTCAATGAAGTTGATGTAAAGGGGTGAGTTCCACTCCAAGGACTGTTCAATGATGATCCTGAGGCTGGCAATCTGGTCGGCACAGGATCTGTTTCACCGGAAGCCCGCCTGCTGGTCTCGGAGCTTTGGGTCAACTGCTTCCTTCATCCTCTCCTATGACACTCTGTTTAGAACCTTGCCTGGCACTGACGGGAGCATGATCCCTCTATAATTACTACAGTCGGTAAGGTCTCCTTTCTTTGGCAGTTTGATGACAATGCCTTCCCTCCACTCTGCTGGGATGTTCTCTTTTTCCCATATCTTGACGAAAAGGCTGTACAGTAAGTTGACAGCTATACCAACATCCATTTTAATGGCTTCTGCTGGGATCTCATCAGGTCCTGCTGCCTTCCCATTCCTCAGTGTCAGGATGCCTTTCTGATCTCTGCTTTCGTTGGTTTCTCACAGTTGACCGGCAGTTCTGTTTCTGCTGGTGAGATGTCGGGTGGTGCTTCAGGGCGGGACTGTTTCGTAATTCCGTGAAGTGCTCTGCCCCTCACTTCAATTGATCTTCTGTTGTTGTGAGGGTTTTTCTGTTTTTGTCTTTGACTGGCTTGCCAGTCTGTTGGAACTTGCCCGCCAACTTCTTTGTGGTGGTGTACAGCTCTCTCATGTTGCCCTGTCCTGCAGCATCCTCTGCTTGTCTGGCAAGTCTGTCGATGAAGCCCTTCTCATCTTTCTTCACACTTTTTTTCACATCTTTGTCCGCCTGGGTGTAGTCTTCTTGGGCTTGTGCTTTGTGTGATCTTGTGTGGCTCATGTTCATTGTGGTTTTCTCCTCTTTCCTTTTGTTGAGTTTCTGAATATTATCATCAGAGATCCACTCCTTGTGTTCAGTTTTCTTCTTTCCAAGTACCTCCTCACAGGTCTCATGCCAAAGTTTCTTGGTGCGTTGCCACTGGTTCTCGATGTCTGTGCTCTCATCTTCAAGCAATTCTTCAAGTAGTTGGGAACCCGTTTGTAAGACTGATCTGAAATTTCTCCTTTATTTCTTTACTGCTAAACAGCTCCAGATTATATCTTGTCCTTGCTGCATTTGTTGAAGTGTACTTCTTGAGTCGGAGTCTCACTGTTGTCACAAGCAGGTGGTGGTCTGATGGCATGTCAACACCCCGCATCACCCTCATATCCTGCCATGATCGCCTGAATTTCCTGCTGATGCAGATGTGGTCGATCTGGTTCTCCGTGACCTGGTCCGGGGATCTCAGGTGGCCTTGTGGATGCGCTTGTGAGGTAGATGTTGCCTCCTATAACCAGCTGGTTCAGTGCGCACAGATCTGCAAAGTGTTCTCCATTCTCACTCATCTGTCCAAGTCCATGTGTCCCCATGATGTCTTCATGACCTGTATTGTCTGATCCTATCTTGGCGTTAAAGTTACCCATGACTATTGTGATGTCATTTGCTCCTCTTTTGTCCAGCACAGCTTGTATTTGTCGGTAGAAATCATCATCTTTCTTTTCCTCCTCTGCATCATTTGTGGGAGTGTATCATTGGATGATGTTCAGCTTGATGTTCTTCTTCTTTGTGTGCTAAACTTGGCTGTGATGATGCGGGAGTTGATAGGTTCCCAGCCGTTGAGTGCCCACTGCGCCTCTGTTGTCAGCATCAGGGCACCCCTTCTGTATGGGGGGCTCCATCCTCTGAGTGTCCGCAGTACAGCAGCAGCTCTCCTGATGAAAGTTTCAGCTGTCCTGTCTGTAGCCACCTTGTCTCACTCAGTTCTAGGATTCCTATCTTGTAGGTCTTCATCTGTCTTGCTATCTGGATGGTTCTGCCTGCTTCGTACATTGTCCTGATGTTCCAGGTGGCTATCCTTGTTTCCTGGGGGTCAGAGGTGGGGGGGGAGCTAGTCTTGCAGCTCCCTCTCGGCTTTCACTGCCTGCGTCATGAGTCTCCGGGATGGAGACCCTTCTTCTCCAGATGAATGTCTTGGTCTGATGTTGTTGATGCTTCTGTAACTTGCTTTTTTTTCTAGAAGGGGTGTTAGCCCTACGCAAACTCATTTAATCTCCGGCAGAGTTGGTCTACATTAGTCTGACCTCTACCCTTCGACCTGTCCAGCTTGGGTGCCCCTACCAGGAGCGTACACTCCTGCTGGCATAGCTCTCTGGGTCATACAGGTACACAAGTTCCCACACCATGGCAAGGAGTAGACCATATGGAAGGTGTGTTTCTTTGCTTCAGTTTAATTATGTTTATATATAAAAAAATTCAGGCAGAGGAAATATATATGTCACAATGCAGTCATGATAGAAAATTATGTGGTATCAGGTTGACTTTGACTTGACTGACTCATTATTTGTACTTTAACATACCCAGTGTCTGATCATGTGCTCTTTCCCTTTGACTGACTTCATGAGTTTATCATAGAAAGTTGACTGAATTTTGGTGTTCTGTGGTGCCTTCCAGTTGTGGTGTTGTTGACACTGGGACTCCTTATGGGTTATCCTGTCTTCATCATTGTCATTGGTAAGCAGTCATCGGTGACTCTGTATCACCATAGTCTAAAACAATTTTCTCAGGATGTTTTTTGCTGTTAGAAAGGTAGTTATAGACTCAGAATAAAAAACTTACTCGGAGAATATTTCGACAGGGTCGCCCTGTGTTCTTCAGCTCACTGTTGCTGTTGTGGCAGCGAGGCCTGGTGGGACGACTGTTGTGTGGGTGAACAGTTGTCAGGATCTGATTGTAGATGGGGGGAAGCTCAAAGCCTCGATCTCTGTTCAGGCTGGGGCATCTGGTCTTAATTTTGATGGCTTCTTTAACTTTTCTTTTTATGAGGAAGGGCTCTGTAGATATGATCATGGTTTCTTGGGGGCTGAACAGAGATCGAGGCTTTGAACTTCCCCCCATCTGCAATCAGATCCTGACAACCGTTCACCCACACACACACAGTCATCCCACCAGGCCTCGCTGCCACAACAGCAACAGTGAGCTGAGGAAGACAGGGCGACCCTGTCAAAATATTCTCCAAGGAAGTTTTTGATTCTGAGTCTATAACTACCTTTCTAATGTCGAATCCAGAATCCAGAAACCTATATTCTTAGTTTTTGCTCTTTTTTTTTTCTTTTTTTTTTTTTCAATAAAGATTTGTGTATGTTCATTGCTCGTGGCACAAGATAGGGCATCTCATAGTGTAATTCATGTGGTTTATGTGACTGCAGTTCTTTCTTTCTGCTTGAGTATGAAAATTTCAATAAATACTGGATCTTATAGTTATTATGATTTATGTGAATATAGTTCTACCATTATGTTTTGTTTATGCCAAATGTCAACAAAGCAAAAATACAACATTAGTTTATTTGTGGTTTATTTCAATTGTGATGGTGTGGAGGGGTAAGGGGTGTGCAGGCAAAGACAGGCAGATGGTGATATGCGCAGGGACCACCAAGGGACAGCAGCCAGTCAAGAAGACACAGAGACGACGTGGAGTTTTTTTCTCCTTTTATTGCCCTTCCATGATAAGCTCAACCCAGGCACACTGCCCTGGGAACTCTTCTCTCTCTCTCTTAGCACTCAGCGCACTGAGCACTCTCACGCGCCGATCGCTCACTCGCGGACCACACTCTGGACGACACTCTCCTCCGGGGAACACTGATGGGGAACACTGACTGCACTCACGCCGCGCGCCTCACTTATATACAGCTTGACTGGACCGCAAAGCCAGCAACGCAGCGCCGCAGGCAAAATGAGCCTCGCGTGACAGCAAATGATAAAATTTGTGCTATCTGTCGCAGCTTCTACGTTGTCTAGCTCGCCGTACAGTCAAGGTCCAGACATATTAGGTATCGATGAAAACCTCAGAACCCAAGAAATAAAAAACGCAGTAAATCATATTTGACAATTTTGTGGCTGTGTAAAGTTATTGGCAATTAAAGTCCGAGAATGAAGCCACTTTTAACGAGTTTACATCATGTTTTCCTTTATTTCGATGAAAAATACTTAACAGCATGAAATAATTTTGTGATGACTGAAAAGCTGGCATTTCGCTCTTTTTATATACATATAAATTTCATTATCCAAGATGCCGTCTGAGTGGAGAACTTTGCGTTTAAAATTTGATAGAAAACACAACTTGCCTTATCGTCACATGGCCGTCGCCATGTGCTTTTAACACAACTTTCGATAAAATGTTATTCCGTTGGAATGGTTAATCGGATGATAATTTTTATATATTTTCGGTTGCTTCTACCATAGAAACGAAGTTATTAAAAAGATTTCGATAGGAAAGTCCAAATTTCATAAAACAACAATTTAGATCAGAACGCCGACAATGAACAAAGAAGGCGACTCGCTCAAGAGACCGGCGCTGTCAGTCATTTCGTATTTCATTATTTACGGTTTGTTCGTTGAACAATTCAAAATGGCGCCAAGATTAATTCGGTCGAAATACCAGTTTTAGGAAAAATATGGGCTTCTCAGTTCAACATGATTGAAACGAATAGAATACATGAATTTTGTGACTTCAGCGACGTATACACAAATATGTAGGTTCTGAGGTATTCATGATTTAAGGAATTTACACACAATAAAAATGAGATTCAACCAAGGGAGTAAGGGGGAAGATAACTCATGAACAAAATATCTCATCTACGATGGGCGATCAAGAAATATACACTGTTAGCACCCGGCTACATCCCCCCCCCTACTCTGTTACAGCCAGCGTCCTCGCTGACACAAAATGACAGAAAATGACAGAGTTATCAAGCAGGGGTATAACAGATGAATCACGGAAAAAAAAAATGGAGCTTTAGCCATCAAGTCCCTAGAGGTATGGCTACTCTCAAAACAAAACACTAACATCAATGTATCAAAACATCAAAGCATCGAAACATCTTGTCTCTCTCATTGTTTGCATTCATTATTATTCCAACTACCAGGGACTTACTCTATAAGTCAAAGTTTCAGGAAAGTCAGCAGATTCGCATCGACTGAAATAAGTATACTGACTAGAATGGACATGTATTTTAAACAAAATTCCAAAAAGTCAAATACAAAATGACTACAAGGGATTCCTTTCATGAACAGAATCTGGACTTTGGGCACATAAAAGTGACTAAAATGACTTGCTATTTATAACAAAATTCCAAGAGGTCAGACATCAGATATCATTAGGAAGAATGCGTTAAAAACCCGAGAGCACTGGGTAGGTACCAAGTGACAATAGTGGACTTATTATTTAAATAAAATTCCAAAATGTCGGATACCAAAATGACTTGAAAGAATTTGTTATTTAAACAGAATTCAAAAAGTCAGATGCCCAAAATGGCTGGGACGATAAATTTATGAAGATCCAAAAAAACACTGGGTGAGTACTGGGTGACAATAATGGACTTGTTATTTAAACAAAGTCCCAAGATGTCAGGTACTAAAATGACTTATCAAGGATTTGTTATTTCACACGCTCCAAGAAAGTCAGATACAAAATATACTTGTGAAGATTCGTCAAAATCCAAAACACTGGGGGCCAAGTGACAATTATGGACTTGTTATTTAAACAAAAATCCATAAAATCAGACATAAAATGATAAAAGAAAAAAGGGATTTGTTACCAAAACTTTTTGAGTCAAGTCCCCACGAGTTTTATGAATCCTAGGCAGGTTCTACCACTTTGCAGCAGAATCTAGCAAAAGTCACTCGACTTGGTTCTCTTTTACTACTTCTGCTGGCAAAAAAAAAAGGGGGCATACATCATTATTCAACAATCAACATAGACTGGCTTCTGCAAAAAAAAAAAAAAAACGCAATGAACAAATGATTGTTTAACAACCAGTCCGCAACTTCTCAAAAGAGGTATTTAACCATAAATCAATCCTGAGTATAATTTACTATAACATCCGACTAGGTTACTTATGCAAAAACTCCTGATCATCCCTGCTGTCACTATCATACCTCTTCACAGGTTTCACAGCCAGACAGGCAGTTCGCCGGGGGCTGGCGTGGGTGGATCGACACTACGTAGAGGCAGACACAGGTGTGGCCACAGGGTGGCCTGCAGTTCTTGGCTTAGGCTGCGGGAACATCTCTGGTCAGTCGAGTCTGATGGCGGTTCCGGCTTCTTTCGCCGTCCTCTCTCCAGTCAGCTGGTACTGACGACGACAGGGTGTCGGTTGCGATGTCAGGCACTGAAGTTGCCTGACAGGGCCAGACCTGTTGTCTGGAGATCACAGCAGCCTGTGGTGGTCTGGGTGCCCTGGGCCATGCTGTATGTCAGCATTCTGGCTGCTGACAGTGGCAGAGGACTGGGGTTTGTCCCCAGTTTTGACAGACCGTCCAGACCTCCGTCGCCTCCGCCTGGGCCGTCGTCTCGAGTGCTGTGTGTCCACACAGCTGCGGACAGGCAGTGGCGGCTGTGCAGGTGGTGGCTGCTGCAATTCCTCCTTCAAACTGGCGACTGTAGCCGTGAGTGCCTCTAGCTGCGTTTGAAGCGAGGCAACAGCAGCAGTGCCAACCGTGTGGAGGATGTCACCATCAGCACTGCAGTCCTGCATCCACCTTTGGGCTTCCTTCTTAGCCTCTTCAAAGGTGGTGGTAGGACGGTTCCGGATGAAATGCCGGACATCCTTGCGCAGTGCAGCTGGTTGCAAGCCACGTGTGAAGGTGTCCCGGAGAATGGTGGCAGGCAACATCCCATCCCCAGCCTGGTTGACCTTCTGCCAGAGGTACTGGAGATGGGAGCCATACTCCCAAATGGTCTCGTTCTGGCCCTGCTGCCTGTTGAAGAACGCTGTGGCCAGGGTGACCACATCACGCTGCTCTCCCCAGTTCTCCTCCAAGATGGCCAAGATCTTGGCTGGGGAGTCTACCTCTGCCACTGGCAGCCTGATCACCTCCTGGCGAGCTCGGCCATCTAGGGCGGCAATCAGCCAGAGGGCGGCTGTCCTGTCATCCAGGGGCTGCAGGTGTAGAGCAAGCCTGGCCTCCCGGATGAAATCATCCACTTCCCTGCTGCTCTCATTACCCGTAAATTTGGGGAGCTGATGCAGGGGTGCAGAGGTAGGGGCAGTTGGCTGGCCATGGTGTCCGGTCTTCTTGGGCTGTGTCGTCTTCTTGGTCCCTTCTGTCTTCAATCCTGCTCGCAGCGCCAGTTGTGATGGTGTGGAGGGGTAAGGGGTGTGCAGGCGAAGACAGGCAGATGGTGATATGCGCAGGGACCAAGGGACAGCAGCCAGTCAAGAAGACACAGAGACGACGTGGAGTTTTTCTCCTTTTATTGCCCTTCCATGATAAGCTCAACCCAGGCACACTGCCCTGGGAACTCTTCTCTCTCTCTCTCTTAGCACTTAGCGCACTGAGCACTCTCACGCGCCGATCGCTCACTCTCGCGGACCACACTCTCTGGACGACACTCTCCTCCGGGGAACACTGATGGGGAACACTGACTGCACTCACGCCTCACGCGCGCCTCACTTATATACAGCTTGACTGGACCGCAAAGCCAGCAAAGCAGCGCCGCAGGCAAAATGAGCCTCGCGTGACAGCAAATGATAAAATTTGTGCTATCTGTCGCAGCTTCTGCGTTGTCTAGCTCGCCGTACAGTCAAGGTGTCCAGACATATTAGGTATCGATGAAAACCTCAGAACCCAAGAAATAAAACGCAGTAAATCATATTTGACAATTTTGTGGCTGTGTAAAGTATTGGCAATTAAAGTCCGAGAATGAAGCCACTTTTAACGAGTTTTACATCATGTTTTCCTTTATTTCGATGAAAAATACTTAACAGCATGAAATAATTTTGTGATGACTGAAAAGCTGGCATTTCGCTCTTTTTATACATATAAATTTCATATCCAAGATGCCGTCTGAGTGGAGAACTTTGCGTTTAAAATTTGATAGAAAACACAACTTGCCTTATCGTCACATGGCCGTCGCCATGTGCTTTTAACACAACTTTCGATAAAATGTTATTCCGTTGGAATGGTTAATCGGATGATAATTTTTATATATTTTTTTCGTTGCTTCTACCATAGAAACGAAGTTATTAAAAAGATTTCGATAGGAAAGTCCAAATTTCATAAAACAACAATCAAAGAAGGTGACTCGCTCAAGAGACCGGCGCTGTCAGTCATTTCGTATTTCATTATTTACGGTTTGTTCGTTGAACAATTCAAAATGGTGCCAAGATTAATTCGGTCAAAATACCAGTTTTAGGAAAATATGGGCTTCTCAGTTCAACATGATTGAAACGAATAGAATACGTGAATTTTTGTGACTTCAGCGACGTATACACAAATATGTAGGTTCTGAGGTATTCATGATTTAAGGAATTTACACAATAAAAAAATGAGATTCAACCAAGGGAGGTAAGGGGGAGATAACTCATGAACAAAATATCTCATCTACGATGGGCGATCAAGAAATATACACTGTTAGCACCCGGCTACACAATAAAGTTCTTCTGTAGAGTCCATGTATATAAATATACCAGTAGTTCTTCCACAGTGACTGTTTACTGTAATATAGTTCTACTGTAATATCTGCTAATGCAAACGCTCAAAAATAGTTTTACTGTAATATCTGCTAATGCAAATGCTCAAGAAAACAACTTATTAACACCAAGTCGTATGTTCATTAAGGTGAATAATCGTAATCCTGAGAACATTATGCTTCAGGCCTTAGTGTCAATGTGAAATCAGTCCTTGACGTTGTGTTACGGCAGACTCTTTTCCAATGCATTTCATGGCTTCAGGCAGTCACTCTGGTTAGAGAAGAGTTATCCCACATACTGGAGTCCTTTGGGTAATGTCCCAGGGGTTACTGCAGTACTGTCTCTTCACATGTATTCTGTGGCTCCAGTTGGTCATTTTGGTCAAAGAAGAGTATTGTACATCATCCGAGGCATCTGAATAATGCTCCAGGCTGGAGCAGCATTGTCTTTTCAGATGTATTTTGTGGCTTCAGCTGGTCATTCTGGTCAGGGAACACTTATATCTGAGATGGGGTTTTTTGTTTGTTTTTTGTTGTGTCTATCAACCTTTACAGGTGAAAAAAAGAGAAAGTACAGGAGTTTGGACACTTTTACTGCAAAATAATCATGACTATCAGCTAAATAACATTAAGAATTCCTCTGTGGTTTGGAAAAGTTAAGAAAACATGGGCTACGGAGAGCGAAGAAATATTTACAGCGATAACATTGATATTAATGAATAGTGTAGTCACTTTAAAAATGTGTTTAAAAGTCATGAAACTGAGGCTTATGAAAGTTATGTTATCAAGCTAGATATCGCAGAGGATTCTGACCATATTCTTAATGAGGATATAAGGAAGGATGAAGTAGAAAAAGCCGTCACTAAACTGAAGCCAGGTAAATCATGTGGGATTGATGGTGTGTCCGCCGTGATGTTGAAAGCCGGAGCTCATAACGTCACTAAGTTCCTTCTTAAATTGTTCAGTGTCTTGTTTAGTAAAGGTGTGTATCCAAAAGACTGGGCTAAAGCAATCTTAATATCCATTCATAAAAAAAGGAGAAAGAAAACAAGCAAACTATAATAGAGGTGTTTCACTTATTAGTACAATCAGTAAATGCCATTCCTCAGTATTAAAACCAAGGTTATACAAAAGGTTGGAAGAAAATAAAATGATTTCAGAGAGTCAAGCAGGATTTGGTAAGAATTACTCTATTGTGGATCAGATTTTCAATCTTCATTCAATTGTTCAGAAATGTATTTAGCAAAAAAAGGTCAGAAATTATATGTTGCTTATGTTGACTTTCAAAAGACCTTTAATTCTGTGCGCCACAACAAGCTTCTTGAATATTTGAGGAATCAAGGTAACAGAGGAAAGTTTTTTAGTTTGTGCATGCCATGTGTTCTTCCCTGTTATTGTGTGTCAGAGCTACATTTGATGATTCTGAGTATTCTCAGTGTCCAGTTGGTGACCAACAGGGTTGTATGTTAAGCACTACCTTATTTTCAGTTTTCATAAATCAGATAGCAGAGTACATGTCTGAAAGAAGAAGACATGGAGTTCACTTGATGCCAAATGTCGTGGAACTGTTTATTCTACTTTTTGCAGATGATGTGGTTTTAATTTTAATGACACCTGTAGGTTTACAAAATCAGTTGAACTGTTTAAAATCAGGCTGCGACAATATGGCACTTAATGTAAATAAAGACAAAGCAAAACTAATGGTATTTAGAAAAAGTGGTTTTCTGGCAAAACATGAGGAGTGGTTTCATGATGGAGCGCAACTAGAAGTTGTAAACACTTACTGTTATCTGGGTTACAATTTTTCTACAAAACTGAATCAAAAAAAAAGGTACAGACCATTTAGCAACCAAGGGGAAAAAAAAACAGTTCTCTTTCTGAATAGAGCTTTCAACAAATACAAGGAAATGACTGTGAAAACATATTTTACAATATTTAATGCAAAAATGAAATCAATATTGTTGTATTCATCTGAAATATGGGAATATCAGCAACTCGATAGCTTAGAAAAGATCCACCTAATGGCATATAAAAGATTTTTAGGGGTCCCAAGTCGAACACCAAACAAGATGGTATAAGGAGACTTAGGTAGATATCCTAATATTTCTTACTTCCTATGTTAACTGTGTTAGATACTGGATACAAGTGTAGAATTCCCAAACAAGCTTACAGAATGCTTCTTTCTTTAAGACTGTTAGGTGAGTAAAATAAGACATATTTTATGTGAAACAGGATTCTCTTATGTATGCCTATGCCAGTCGGTTGGTAACGCCGATGCATTTGTAAAAATATTTAAACAAAAGACTCATTGATATGTACATTCAAGAATGGTCAGGTACTATTCAAGATAGGGACAGGTATAAATCATACAGGTCTTTAAAAACTATTTTTGAAAAAGAGCAATACATTTCATTTATCGATACGTATTGTTTTAGAGTAGCTATGTCACAAAATCAGTTTGGGACGCTTCCTCAAAATAATAATTTGTGTAGATTTAGCAACTGTCCATCTGACAAAAACTGTGTGGTATGTTTTTCAAAAATTGTGGTTGAAAATCACTTCATATATGAATGTCCTTTATACACTGAACTCAGAAAAAATTCTTATCACAAATCTCAGCAATGCCTTTGCAATCTTTACTCCAAGCAGAGAGAAAGACAGATTGTCAATATCTAACCAAGTATATTTTCCATGCTGTTAATATGCGAAAACATTTTCTCAAAGTTGACCATGTAAATGATAATAAATGAGTTTTGTGTATATTTTGTTACTGATGGAGCCAGTAATTATTGCTTGATTTTTGTTTTTGATCATACCTGTTCCCCACGCCTCCATTTTCCTTTTGCACTCCACTCCCCACCACCCCTCTTTTTGTGTTTGTATTATAGCTGTGGCAGATGTACAATAAACAGTCATACTCGGGCAAGGCATCTGAATAATGCTCCAGACTGGAGCAGCATTGTCTTTTCAGATGTATGATTCTGTGGCTTGAGCTGGTCATTCTGGTCAGGGAACACTTGCCATATAATTATCTGAGGCGGGTTTGTTTTTTTTTTTTTTTTTTTTTTGTCATACTTATCTGCCTTTCCAGATGAAAAGAAAGTACAGGAGTTTGGACAACTTATACAGCAAAATGATCATGACTATCTGTTCTAGACCAGTCATTTCCTGATGTTTTGCCCCACCTGTATCATTCACAAAGTGTCATACTGTTCAGTCATCAAATGCTCATGCCCACAGTGCAAGGGCTGGTTGTCAGCCGGGACAGGGTTGACCTGTTGGTTGATGTGTGTGTCCTGTACAGGGCTTGTCCTGCACACAAATGTTAGAATCATCCTTCACCATGCGACTGCTGTCTGCAAGGTTTCATTGAAGTTGATGACATCTTCCTGACATCAGCTCAGCACGTAGGGAGAGCAGGAGAACAGGAAACAGTGAAAGAATGACAGTAGCTTTCACAGTTGTCCTGTGCATGTCCACGGTATGCGTCTTGCTGATGTGCCAACAGTGTGCCACACAACAGTGAAAACAAGCTGAGCATGACAGACAGGTTTTTCTAGCAGCTTAGTTAAGGATATGACAGCAACTGCCCATGTAAAAAAAAAAAAGCAAGAGCAGTCAGTTTTAAGTCAAGAAACACTTGACTACCAGTAAGCTTTTCCAATCTTTGAGTGAACCTTGTGGAGATAGTGAACACAAAGTCTCTGGGGGCAAAACAGTAGGGATATTGACCTCCAGCAAGCAGCCTGTAAAGAAAAATGTGAGGTGTCTGAGGATTTATGCACTGAAATTGTCCAACTAGTTAGGATTGATGAGTGTGGCTGTGAGATGCCTCCTGTCTGGCTGTCATATTCAGATCATGAGACCAACAGCAAAGTTGGTCATTTTGAAGTGGTGAGGGAACAGCAGCAAATAGAGTTTACATGGCGAAACTACGGTCAGTTGGCATGGTGTGTGTTGTGTGTGTGTGTGTGTGTGTGGGGGGGGGGGGGGGGGGGGGAGACGATGGCAGACAGGAATGAGGGAAGGGGAGATGGGAGGATTTGCAATGCAGGAAGCTAATCAGGACTTTCTCTTTTCCATAGGGACAGGGATCTGTTCCACCTTATCTGTAGGCAGAGAAAATAGATTGTCCTTTCGTTTCTGTAGATTGAGGAAAGACAGATCGCCATCTGCATCAGACCTTGTTGTGACTCGAAAGGATATTGGTGCCTGTAGTTTGCTCTGTGTGTGTGTGTGTGTGTGTGTGTGTGTGTGTGTGTGTGTGTGTGTGTGTGTGCTGGAGGTAGTCTGGATGTGAGTGTGTGAATTGTCTTTTGCTGTTGTTGTTTGTGATTTTCTTAAACAGTACAGAGTATTTTGTATTTAGGGAGCTTTTTTTTTTTTTGTTAAACATTTGATTTTTAAGTAACATCAACCTGCTTGATGCTCTGAAACTGACTAAGTCATTACCTGGGCTTTAAGCACTCAGTGGATGGCTCTGTGAATGTCATGCAGGGCTCATTTACAAGGATGACTGCCCAGCAGAGCGCTACATCCCCATCTTCCTGATTGCGTCCGGCATTTTTGTTTTGCTGCAAAACTTCATCTTCTTTGTGCTCCACTGCTGCCAGAAGGAGGACGAGGAGGAGGAGAATACGAGGAAGGTCAACCCCATCGAGTCCATGGACTGCTTGATGTTTGCCTGGTTCACGGCTGGTAGGTGGCAGAGGAGGGTATTGTGTGTCCTTTCCTTTTGGGATTCCCTTTTGTTCGACATTTTCACTGAAGAGGGCTTTTGTTTTCCTTTTTTTCAGGGAGCTTGCATTTGATCTTTTCATTGATGAGTGAATTCCGTTTCCTTTTCTTCAGGGAGTTAGTGTTTGATCTTTTAATAGATAAGTACATTCCTTTTCCTTTTTCTTTTCTTCAGGGAGTTACTGTTTGATCCTTTAACCTTTCCTGTAAGCTGTGGGTCCCCATGGACCCACAGGGGTAATTTTTAATTCATAAAAAAAGTTTTAAAGCTGTCTTCACTAAATTTTATGACTTTGTCAGTATAGCATAGCCCCACTTCTGTACCAAAATTTTTTTGTTTTTTGTCAAAAAACAAAAGAGTAACAAAACAACAAACGTCCCAGTATGTCATGGATGTGAGCAGACCCATACTTTCAAAGAACACACCTTGAGTGCTGTACCGGACCAACCGGACCCATGCCTTCTAAAGGCACAGAATCTGAACCTCCCGTTCACAATCTATTTCCCGCAAAGCTCTACCCTCAACAGAATGGCTGGCATCACTGACATAAACACGCGACTGCTGCGCATGCGCGTGTGGCCAAATTTTGCTACAGTGGGTGGGAATCGCTCTCTCCACCACGTGTCTCTGAGACTGCAAGTTCGACGTCAAATTCATCAGATCTGCTTTCTAAATAATAACAATGAATATTTATGTAAGACTGCCAAGAAGACTGCTCTAAGTGCTTTACAAAAATGACAATACATGTATACATGACAACTAAAGATTTTGAAAGCAGAGGTGCAGTGACCAATTCATCAGAGTACCGTGTTTTGGATTGTAGGCCCACACACTACTTGTAACGGTACTGTATGAGATACCAACATCTCTCTCTTTTTTTACCCAGCAGCAGGCCACATCTGGTAATATAAACATCCTCCTGGTGCTCCAGCTTCTGTAGGCCAGTGTGAGTGATGTGTGTGTGTGTGTGTATGCGCGTGTGCATCTGCGCGACTGTGTCGGTGTGCATGCGGACGCAAACTTGCCTAATTTCACCATTATATTATCTGCTACATACATGGAAATAAGTTATCAGCATTATTGACCTAAAAATCTGGACAGGGCTGCCGTCATCTCCATCAGATTTTGCTGCAGTTCCTCGACACTCATACTCGCGTACGGGTTTGGTGTTGACCAGCATTGCCGCGGCTCTGGTCTGCTGATGGGCCCCCGACCGTGCCGAGCTCTGGAACTTCTGCGGCATCCTCCCCATTGGCAGCCATGGTTTAATGGCTGATTGCCCTGGTTCTGCCTAGTAATCTGTAACTGGCTCTCAACTCCCAATCGGCTAATAACACCCTTATCATTATCCCTAGAATATTTATGAAATTTTATCTATTTTTTATTTATTATTATTATTTTATTTATTTTTTTATTTTTTTATCTTCTTAACAAACACTGGCCCCACATTGGGCGCCACTTTTATGTAACCTGTGTTCTTTTGGTTTTAAATTCCTTTAGTTCCAGTGAACTAACTCTTAATAACCCTCCCTTCCCTTGGGTTACAATTTTGGGTGAGGTGCGTGATTGTTAAGTATCTTTGTTTCTAACTACTCAAACAAAATTTCCAGTATAACAGACTGGAGTCCACAAACAGAGTAAAACAAAACAAAGCGTTTATTTGAATAATAGGGACAAACTAAAGCCAGAATAATAACGGAAAACAAAAAGAACAAAACCTTCCCAGATCAGCCCATAATATTTCCTTTCCAACAGTATGGCCTATCCATACCCAACCCCATGGAAATATTTTTTTTTTTAAAAACAGCTGAGATCCAGAGAACCTTTTAGAGGTTTACAGAATTTAGAGTTCCAAAGTTTTCAAAGGATTTAAAGTGATTTTAGAAGGTTTTAATCTTTATGAGTCTTAAGAGCCTTTAGGAGTTAAATCAGAAACACAGTACTGACCACCAAAACAAAACCAAGGGTCTCAAGCCCCAAAGAAAAAATCGTCTCTGCTGGTAGTGGCAGAGAGGAGCCCAAGAGCCCTCTCAGCTTGTTCTGGTTGCAGCTGGGCCTCTGTATCTAAGTAAAAGGTTGGCTAGATGTGGTAGCTCTTTTTTTATAATGGTAAAGCCACATGGTCACCCAAACAGGAAGTCACATGGGCACCTACCCGGAAAATAATTTCTTTTGTTCTCATTTGAGATTACTACTTTAAAACATTCCTTTCCATTTAAATGAGTACTCCTTAATTTATACCACTAATAAAGATTTCCTAGAATGTTATAATAATAGAAATCCCTGATGCAATTTAGTTTTTTTTTGTTATTTGTTTATTTTCTGTGGGACTGCTTCCTGCTTAGTAAAGATTTGCCACCAAAACTATACACACAGCATCTGTGCTATTTTCGATTTTTTTTCTTTGTTTACACTAATGTTTTGCAGAACCAACCTGGCTGTAATCTACCATGGAAATTCCTTGTTTTATGTGGGGGGTTACAAATGTATTTAGCAAAAAAGGTCAGAAATTATATGTTGCTTATGTTGACTTTCAAAAGACCTTTAATTCTGTGCGCCACAACAAGCTTCTTGAATGTTTGAGGAATCAAGGTAACAGAGGAAAGTTTTTTAGTTTGTTACATGCCATGTGTTCTTCCCTGTTATTGTGTGTCAGAGCTACATTTGATGATTCTGAGTATTCTCAGTGTCCAGTTGGTGACCAACAGGGTTATATGTTAAGCACTACCTTATTTTCAGTTTTCATAAATCAGATAGCAGAGTACATGTCTGAAAGAAGAAGAAGACATGGAGTTCACTTGATGCCAAATGTTGTGAAACTGTTTATTCTACTTTTTGCAGATGATGTGGTTTTAATTTTAATGACACCTGTAGGTTTACAAAATCAGTTGAACTGTTTAAAATCAGGCTGCGACAATATGGCACTTAATGTAAATAAAGACAAAACAAAACTAATGGTATTTAGAAAAAGTGGTTTTCTGGCAAAACATGAGGAGTGGTTTCATGATGGAGCGCAACTAGAAGTTGTAACACTTACTGTTATCTGGGTTACAATTTTTCTACAAAACTGAATCAAAAAAAAAAGGTACAGACCATTTAGCAACCAAGGGGAAAAAAGCAGTTCTCTTTCTGAATAGAGCTTTCAACAAATACAAGGAAATGACTGTGAAAACATATTTTACAATATTTAATGCAAAAATAAAATCAATATTATTGTATTCATCTGAAATATGGGAATATCAGCGACTCGATAGCATAGAAAAGATCAACCTAATGGCACGTAAAAGATTTTCAGGGGTCCCTAGTCAAACACCAAACAAGATGGTATAAGGAGACTTGGGTAGATATCCGAATATTTCTTACTTTCTATGTTAACAGTGTTAGATACTGGATACAAGTGTAGAATTCCCAAACAAGCTTACAGAATGCTTCTTTCTTTAAGACTGTTAGGTGAGTAAAATAAGACACATTTTTGTGTGAACAGGATTCTCTTATGTATGCCTGTGCCAGTCGGTTGGTAACGCCGGTGCATTTGTAAAAATATTTAAACAAGAGACTCATTGATATGTACATTCAAGAATGGTCAGGTACTATTCAAGATAGGGACAGGTATAAATCATACAGGTCTTTAAAAAAACTATTTTTGAAAAAGAGCAGTACATTTCATTTATCGACACGTATTGTTTTAGAGTAGCTAAAATCAGTTTGGGACGCTTCCTCAAAATAATAATTTGTGTAGATTTAGCAACTGTCCATCTGACCAAAACTGTGTGGTATGTGTTTCAAAAATTGTGGTTGAAAATCACTTCATATATGAATGCCCTTTATACACTGAACTCAGGAAAAAATTCTTATCACAAATCTCAGCAATGCCTTTGCAATCTTTACTCCAAGCAGAGAGAAAGACAGATTGTCAATATCTAACCAAGTATATTTTCCATGCTGTTAATTGCGAAAACATTTTCTCAAAGTTGACCATGTAAATGATAATAAATGAGTTTGTGTATATTTTGTTACTGATGCAGCCAGTAATTATTGCTTGATTTTTGTTTTTGATCATACCTGTTCCCCACGCCTCCATTTTCCTTTTGCACTCCCCACCACCCCTCTTTTTGTGTTTGTATTATAGCTGTGGCAGATGTACAATAAACAGTCAGACTCGGGCAAGGCATCTGAATAATGCTCCAGGCTGGAGCAGCATTGCCTTTTCAGATGTATGATTCTGTGGCTTGAGCTGGTCATTCTGGTCAGGGAAAACTTGCCATATAATTATCTGAGGCGGGTTTGTTTTGGGTTTTTTTTTTTGGTCATACTTATCTGCCTTTCCAGATGAAAAGAAAGTACAGGAGTTTGGACAACTTATACAGCAAAATGATCATGACTATCTGTTCTAGACCAGTCATTTCCTGATGTTTTGTCCCACCCGTATCATTCACAAAGTGTCATACTATAGCTGCTCATGCCCACAGTGCAAGGGTCGGTTGTCAGCGGGACAGGGTTGACCTGTTGGTTGATGTGTGTGTCCTGCACAGGGCTTGTCCTGCACACAAATGTTAGAATCATCCTTCACCATGTGACTGCTATCTGCAAGGTTTCATTGAAGTTGATGACATCTTCCTGACATCAGCTCAGCACGTAGGGAGAGCAGGAGAACAGGAAACAGTGAAAGAATGACAGTAGCTTTCACAGTTGTCCTGTGTATGTCCACGGTATGCGTCTTGCTGATGTGCCAACAGTGTGCCACACAACAGTGAAAACAAGCTGAGCATGACAGACAGGTTTTTCTAGCAGCTTAGTTAGGATATGACAGCAACTGCCCATGTAAAAAAAAAAAAGCAAGAGCAGTCAGTTTTAAGTCAAGAAACACTTGACTACCAGTAAGTTTTTCCCATCTTTGAGTGAACCTTGTGGAGATAGTGAACACAAAGTCTCTGGGCAAACCAGTAGGGATATTGACCTCCAGCAAGCAGCCTGTAAAGAAAAATGTGAGGTGTCTGAGGATTTATGCACTGAAATTGTCCAACTAGTTAGGATTGATGAGTGTGACTGTGAGATGCCTCCTGTCTGGCTGTCATATTCAGATCATGAGACCAACAGCAAAGTTGGTCATTTTGAAGTGGTGAGGGAACAGCAGCAAATAGAGTTTACATGGCGAAACTACGGTCAGTTGGCATGGTGTGTGTTGTGTGTGTGTGGGGGGGGGGGGGGAGACGATGGCAGACAGGAATGAGGGAAGGGGAGATGGGAGGATTTGCAATGCAGGAAGCTAATCAGGACTTTCTCTTTTCCATAGGGACAGGGATCTGTTCCACCTTATCTGTAGGCAGAGAAATAGATTGTCCTTTCGTTTCTGTAGATTTGAGGAAAGACAGATCGCTATCTGCATCAGACCTTGTTGTGACTCGAAAGGATATTGGTGCCTGTAGTTTGCTTTGTGTGTGTGTGTGTGTGTGTGTGTGTGTGTGTGTGTGCTGCTGGAGGTAGTCTGGATGTGAGTGTGTGAATTGTCTTTTGCTGTTGTTGTTTGTGATTTTCTTAAACAGTACAGAGTATTTTGTATTTAGGGAGCTTTTTTTTTGTTAAACATTTGATTTTTAAGTAACATCAACCTGCTTGATGCTCTGAAACTGACTAAGTCATTACTTGGGCTTTAAGCACTCAGTGGATGGCTCTGTGAATGTCATGCAGGGCTCATTTACAAGGATGACTGCCCAGCAGAGTGCTACATCTACATCTTCCTGACTGTGTCCAGCGTTTTTGTTTTGCTGCAAAACTTCACCATCTTTGTGCCCCAGTACCGCCAGAAGGAGGAGAATATGAGGAAGGTCAACCCCATCGAGTCCATCATGGACTGCTTGATGTTTGCCTGGTGCATGGCTGGTGGGTGGCAGAGGAGGGTATTGTGTGTCCTTTCCTTTTGGGAGTCCCTTTTGTGGAACATTTTCACTGAAGAGGGCTTTTGTTTTCCTTTTTTTTCAGGGAGTTTGCATTTGATCTTTTCATTGATGAGTGAATTCCGTTTCCTTTTCTTCAGGGAGTTAGTGTTTGATCTTTTAATAGATAAGTACATTCCTTTTCCTTTTTCTTTTCTTCAGGGAGTTACTGTTTGATCCTTTATCCTTTCCTGTAAGCTGTGGGTCCCCATGGACCCACAGGGGTAATTTTTAATCATAAAAAAAGTTTTAAAACTGTCTTCACTAAATTTTATGACTTTGTCAGTATAGCATAGCCCCACTTCTGTACCAAAATTTCTTTGTTTTTGTCAAAAAAACAAAAGAGTAAACAAACAACAAACGTCCCAGTATGTCGTGGGTCTGAGCAGACCCATACTTTCAAAGAACACACCTTGAGTGCCGTACGTCATGGGTTCAAGCGGACCCATACTTTAAAACAGAACAAAACTTGAGCGCCACATGTCGTGGGTCCGGACCAACCGGACCCATGCCTTCTAAAGACACAGAATATGAACCTCCCGTTCACAATCCATTTCCCGCAAAGCTCTAGCCTCAACAGAATGGCTGGCATCACTGACATAAACACGCGACTGCTGCGCATGCGCGTGTGGCCAAATTTTGCTACAGTGGGTGGGAAATCGCTCTCTCCACGTGTCTCTGAGACTGCAAGTTTGACGTCAAATTCATCAGATCTGCTTTCTAAATAATAACAATGAATATTTATGTAACAGACTGCCCAGAAGACTGCTCTAAGTGCTTTACAAAAATGACAATACATGTATACATGACAACTAAAGATTTTGAAAGCAGAGGTGCAGTGACCAATTCATCAGAGTACTGTGTTTTGGATTGTAGGCCCACACTCTACTTGTAACGGTACTGTATGAGATACCAACATCTCTCTCTTTTTTTACCAGCAGCAGGCCACATCTGGTAATATAAACATCCTCCTGGTGCTCCAGCTTCTGTAGGCCAGTGTGAGTGATGTGTGTGTTGTGTGTGTGTGTGTGTGTGTGTGTGTGTGTGCGCGCGCGTGCGTTTGCGCAAGTGTGTCGGTGTGCATGCAGATGCAAACTTGCCTAATTTCACCATATATTATCTGCTACATACATGGAAATAAGTTATCAGCATTATCCACCTAAAAATCGAATTTCCTTTCAGTTCAGTTCAACCGAATGGCTGAAAGAATGAACATCTTCGAGGCTCTGAACATCGCAAATGGCGAAGATATTGGAGAAAGTACGAGAGATATCATTTGACGACTGTGTTGATCATTTTCTTTTGTCTACACTACATTGACATCCCTCAAAATTTTCATATTTGTAATAGTATGGACGAAAGTGCCTCACGGACACACTTCTAACGAAATGGGAACATCCCAGATTTTAACAGGTTCCGTTTCTCTTCCACGTACCACTGCTGTTAGCAATCGCCTTTTACATAAAAACAAAGGTGACTAGGTATGAGCGCAAGCATCTAACAGTACCTGTGGATCGCAGTGACATTTTTCCATGGATATGTGTGTGTGTGTGAGAGAGAGAGAGAGAGAGAGAGAGAGAGAATGTGAATGTGTGTGAGTGATTTCTCAGCCTACTGAACAAATTCAGTCTCAGCCTACTGAACAAATTTAATTAAGTCTCTTTACTAAACCAATAAACATTGTTGACAGAAATGTACTTGTGTGTGTGTGTGTGTGTGTGTTTTCCCCCCGTTACAGAGTGAGTTTGACTTTACATTCTGTGTGTGAGACATATTGCTAGAGTGTTCCGTGTAAATTCTTCACTGGAGGCTCTCGT
>JADBJO010014188.1:30000-48711 GCA_016801955.1 Conus betulinus | reverse complement strand
TGAAATGACATTTCTGGTGTCGCGTACCACCCAAGCACACATGCAGGGAAAATTCCCATTCAAAACACTCCGCTTCAAGTCCACAGATTCTAGAATATTAAAGGTAACTCTGACTATACAGATTCAACCTACCTTTGAAGCACTGTTCAGTTGACGTGGAATGTTGATAGGGTTGAAGAACAAGAGTTGGTCTTAATTTGTCGCTGAATGAGATGTAGGCAAAGAAAGGATTGACTGTAGAGGCAAGGTTACGTCCTCATTCCCCCAGAAGAGTTCCACCTTCATATGATCCGTACAGCTGTCCCCGAACAGAAGCGCGTACCTACTTTTTTGTAAAAACAGTTTTTGGCATCGAAAGTTTCCGATCATGGCTGGCTTTGCCGGCCGAAATGGCATTGGATGTTCAAGAAAATTTGAGAACTTAATGTATCCATCAAGTATGCACTGAACACCCTAGAACAAATTTCTTGGAAAGCCGTGGTTGAGCTTCTTGCTGTTTTCTGGAAGTTAAAGTCTAGAAATTAGGCAGAAAAAAAAAAACTTTCCAATATTACGCCTATCTGTCACTGGTAAACAAGCGTCACATCACCAAAGCAAAATTCAAATAATGGCACAGGCTGCCACGCAAATTCCATCTGTTAAAAACACTAACGTAGCGAGGTAAGGTGATTCTCACCCTCACCCCTTAACACAGACAACTGGGATGACTGACAGTCGCTTGGGCAGTCAGGACGACTGCCATTGTTTAGTCACCTATAACAGTGTAGAGGAGTAGAGAAAAACCTATCAAGTCGTTCGCATTCATCTCCCCCCCACCAAACACTGCTTTGGTCTGACTGAGTCTCACCATCCATGACCTGGATCTCTCCATCGTCCTGTAGGATGATCTTGAATATGGCGGCACAGCTTCCTGAGCCAGTCAAAGCATCTTATCACGACTGTATAATATGAATGCCAATTGTTTCAATAGATGATTGTTGCAGTATCAGCTGAGGTCCCTATTTACAAATCAAATCACAGGGTTTAGGTGCATTGAACCACTGGAAAATCGTTTACATTTGTGGCATCGTAGTTTGTTGTGAACCTTTGCCGGAATCTGCATGTGTTCCAAAGAGGGTAAAGACTGTGACAAAATCACTTTTTGACATTAATATAAACCCGGATTTACTGATTGATTGATAAGGACAAATGCCATAAAACCAAAACTGGCACCAGGTTATGAACAGGGGTTTTCTGTCTGTCATGGGGGTACAGGATTACAGATGACTGTCTGAGAGAGAGAAGCTTGTCTTTCTTCGACGGCACCATACATGGTTACTGACATCGGAAAACCATGTGTTGTCACGAATATCAATTTCGGGGAATAGAAAATAGCCTTCGTCGCTTGTATATAGATTTAGCTCAATTCAGATGAATTAGTGCATTTTACCACAATGCAAAATAGCAGCTGCGATTTGGAGATCAGCAATTGTATAATATAGCTGAGTTTTATGCAGATAAATTAGGTCTGTGCATTTTGCTACAATGCAAACTAGCACTGCAGATTTGGAGATTAGAATTCGTAAAAAACGTGTAGATTATTACCAAAGAGCTAATGAGTGGTATTGCAAAACAAGAACTCGGAAACGAGTTCCCAGATCATGTTTAACTTTGCCACATGCATTTATTCATTCGTTAATGAAAATGCAAAGTGTATTTTGCAGTAAAAAAAAAACGCAATTTATGGTACATATGTGTATGGGTTTTTTTTCTGTTGCTTGATGTGTTATTTTCTTTCTTTTCTTTTTTTTTGCTTTTTTTTTTTTTTTTTTTTTTTTTTTGGGGGGGGGGGGGGGGGGGGGGGTTGAACTGACGTCAGAAGTACGAATGCGCAAGAAAGACAGAGCGGGGATGGGGAGAGGGAGGGAGAGGTGAGGCTGGATGGGGTATATTAAAGCTCAACACCCCTATTATTTTGCACCTGTAATATACGAAGTATAGATGACAAATGCAAGCAGCAAAATAACACATGTTACAAACGACTGTTTGACAGATAAACTGATATGACATTTTTTGTCCAGTGTTGGTTTGCCGGGGACTCACCACTCATTCCGGTTTGTATTGCCGCAGTCTGGGAAATGTGCACGGCCAGTAATTTCAGGGTTCTGTTACTTTCTTTCATTTTGCCTGTGTTGTTTCCATCTTCGTCATGTTTGGCCACAATTTCAGCATTTATGGCCGGCCCATTTTCATATGTTGTAAAAAGGTGTACACTTTGGGTTTTTTTTTTTTGTCACAGTTTGTAAGCGTGCCTTTTTTTCTTTTTGATCTAGCGATCAGCAGTGATGTTACACACTATTCAGAGAAGATGCGAGATACCTGACTGCTCATGCTGCAGTAATGATGATTGCCTATGTGGCGCTTTTACGCATTGTCCTTAAACTTAAAAGTTTTTTTTGTGAAAAGATTTTAATTGCATGCTGAACAATTAAGTAGCGGGGGAAAACAAGTGCAGGCTGACAATTCTTCCGTCATTATAATTGCATTTAGAAATTAGTCTTCGTAATCATCCGTTGTGATTGCCAGAGTGCAGAGCGCGTGCGTGCGTGCTGCGTGTGTGCCCGCGCGCGCGTGCATGTGCGCGTGCGTGCGTGCGTGCATGTTTAAAACCATTGAACTGATTACAGAGGTTTCTGAAGAAAGAACGGATAAAACATACTTAATATATCTCGCTATTCTTTTCGTAACGACAGTGAGTGTGTTCCTCTCGGAAGGGAGACAATTCCTAGGCCCATCCATAGCCCGGATTACCAGGAGCTAGGGGCAAGCTGCAACAGAGTCTGTCTATGTTTGACAAAAGAAAGCTCTACTGAGCTTGTTCGTGGGTGTTTGGGTTCTGCAGGCACCACTCTGTGACGTGCTGTGTGATGCTTGCATATAGAATTGTTCACTGGGAGTCATGTGGTCACCTGCACTAACGTGATAATGACACCTCTCTATGACATGCTGGTGACTATTGCAAGATCTGATTGTTCACGTGCGAGTCCTTTGGTCACCTCCTGCTAATGTGATAGTGACACCTCTCTGTGACGTGTTGATGACGCTTACAAGATCTGATTGTTCACGTGTGAGTCCAGTGGTCACCTCCCACTAATGTGAAAGGGACACACACACATGTGAGAAATCCAAGTTCAAACACAAGCCGGTTTATTAAGGTTTACATGAGGTTTACATGACGTTTACATCTGATTACATGTGAACCCTGCTGTTAGTCGCTGATGAAGCGTCAGCATCACAGAACATTTATAACATTTGTTTTAAACACGTTTGTTTTCTTTCTTCTTCCTTATCGAACTGAGGAATCTGAATACACAGATGTGAGAGGACTCAACTTGGATGAAATGCGTTCAATGTATCAATAATGTTTAGTTTGCTTTAGTGTTATGTGTTTTTGAAAGACGTGTGATTCTCAGTGCTTTGCGATTTAACTGACGGTCATTGAAGTCGATCATATTTACATTGTAAAAGGTCGTTGGAGTACTTTGATTGAAAGGAATCAGTATATTACTTGTTGATGTGCGACTGTGATTTTGATAGGGTTTGTTATTTCTGTGATTTTGATTGGGTTTGTTGTTTTGTAAATAAACATTTCTTTGCATTTATTTCTTATTTTGTGTGTTTCCTTGTGTAATTGTCTTTCAGATCATAAGCTGTGTGGAAGGAGGGAGTATGTCCGACTTAGAGAAATCTAACACTTCTTCCGTCTGAAATTTGCTTTATTTCGTTTCTTTTTCTTGGGATTAGATTGTTAGAAATTGGGGAAAAATAAATTTAAAGTACACCTGTAAAAATGCTGTCAAAGTGTGCAGCTGTATCTTCTTTAACAGGTTATCGTGACAACCACAACAGTAGACAAGAACTTGCCGAACTTGTCAGAAGACAGGACGAAACATCAACAAGATACGACACGGAAAATCAGCATTGAGAAGACCAAGCGGATGGCTGACCGCAACACCGCCACCGCTACCGAACAGTAGAGTCCATGGACAGGAGCCAGGAAATGTTCAGCAGTTTGCTTACCTCTGCAGTGAGGGACCCAAACCACAGGACTTCTCAAAGACGTCAGCTCTGCTGTCCAGACAAAAGCTGAATGGAAGGAGAGTAACTTCTCCGTGAAGCACAAGCTCAGGCCTTCGGGTGCTCTGGTATTATCCAGCTTCCCGTATACATCTAAGCAACCGTGGAGCTGAGCTGTCACCTCGACACACTCTGCATAATCATCACACTGCCGATGGACAAGTGCATCAAATCTTCAGACATCACATGGGATCATGTAGAAGATTGTTTGACATCAGTTAAGAAAAGAAATTGAAGTGGGTATGGTCATGCAACGAGATGCAATGGCCTTGCTTAAGCAATCTTCCAGGAAAACTATTGAAAGGGTGATGGACAGAAAAAAAAAATGCAAACGGACTGACAACATGGAAGAATGGACGGGGAAACATTTGCAAAGACACATTGCATAACTTCTGTGAAAAAGTGCTTTGGCAAACAACAACACGTGCTAGAGAGGAATCTGGCGCACTGTTATCTAGCGCTGCGTCACAGTGACTCCCAAGGAGTTGAGGAAGAGGACTGAAATGAACTGACCGTCAGAGCATGCTGATACTATGCTTCCCTAAGAAATGAAATCTTCATGTAATACCAGACATTTGGACAGAGGCACACATTTCGAGCCGCGTTTTTTTTTTTCTTCTGCGTTGTTTTTTTGTGGTTTTTTTTTTTTTTTTAACTCTGCAACAACCCACTAATAGACGATGTCTACTGAAATGGTAAAATATCAGTGGATGTATTAAATGAAATTAGATCAAAGAAGATTCTATACATTAGGTGCTAGTCGGCACAGGGACCGACAAAGAGGAAGGCGTCTGTCTTGACCACGCCGTTTGCAGTTACTTTGACCTTTTAACTTCAGACCACTGAATGAGAACAAGCTATGGACTTATCTCCCTTTTCTCTTCACCCATCCCTCCCCACTCACCATTACTCCGCCCCCCCCCCCCCCCCCCCCCCCCTCCCCCCCCCTTCCGTCTTCAAAATGCACGCTGTGCTTTTGTGTGCGGCCTTCTACTTTTTCACTTTTTCACCCCTCCCCGCCCCCACCTGCCTTTTTTTTCATTGCATAAGGTTTTTGTCGTCGCCAAACCAAACCCTACACACCTCTTTTCCTCCCTGTTTGTAGTGCCCGCTCTTCGTCCTTCATGTTTCAGTGATCTTCATTCATCATGTGATTAAAACAGAGCCAGTTGCATCTCTGGTTTTCGGAACGGGGCCGTGGTGGAAGTACGGGATGGAGAGGAGTGTGGTGATTCGAGGAGAGTTGTGAGGTCCGGATCTTCTGAAACTCACCTCAATCCCTGCATCTTTCCTCTTCTCTCCCACTGCCTACCTCCATCCAGCTCCCCTCCAAATCTGTGTGCACACACACACACACACACACACACACACACACACACACACACACACACACACACACTAAAACAAACATGCATACGCACGCACGCTTGCACGCACGCACGCACACACACACATACGCACGCGCGCGTGCGCACACACACACACACACACACACTCTCTCTCTCTCTCTCTCTCTCTCTCTCTCTCTCTCTCTCTCTCTTGATTCACAAATGTACATTAACATGCTACACATGATGTAAACATTCATTCAACGGTCAGCTTCTTCGCAGCTGGCAAGCACGTGGCTCTGGCTTTAAACTGACAGACAGACACTGTAGCAAGTTGTGTTGAAAGTGAGTGAGAACAAGAAAGGAAGAGAGAGCAGAATAGGAAGAGAGTAAAAAAAAAAGACAGGTAGACATGTCAAAGATCAGGGACCAAGACTTAATATAGGATAAGAGAGAGACAGACAAGACAGACAGGGATAGAGACAGAGACAGACACACAGAGACAGATGGATCAATCATGCACCTGAAACTAGAGAGTAACGGGTCATTTGGAGATAGGCCTTGTTACGACATAAAAAAAAAAAAAAAAAACGCAGCAGTTTCCAAGAAATTGTAATAATGCTATCTTTTTTTTCAGATGGGTTCTCAATAAAGTGTGACAATAATGAAAGAATAGATCTCCTTTTTCGTCATTATGCTCCAAACATGCACAAATAGTTATATTTTCGAGAAGAATGCCCCAAGGTTTCTGTTATGTAAGTGGACAGGAAGATGTTCACGAGAGTTGTAGAGATGGTACAATTTTGTTATAAAAAGCTCTAAAAGGGATACAATTTAACATCATACCAATGACCGCAATAAAGACTGCAGAGCCAGGAACAACTAGCTATCTGGAGGCCATTCATAAAGTGTAGTCTTACATA
This sequence comes from Conus betulinus, assembly GCA_016801955.1. Taxonomy (NCBI): domain Eukaryota; kingdom Metazoa; phylum Mollusca; class Gastropoda; order Neogastropoda; family Conidae; genus Conus; species Conus betulinus. The sequence goes on along the minus strand of JADBJO010014188.1, from coordinate 42,344 downwards.
ATCAGCTTCAAACTCTTTGTATTGTCTTCTCTCGGTTTGGTGTATTTTGTAAATTAGTTCTCAATCGTGTATACATTTTTGGCAAAACTATGATTTTAAATAAACGGTGATTTCCAATACTGAGTGTGCTTCGTTTTCATACATGTTGGACAGTGCTGGTATGCTTATATTCAGAACAGGTACGGATAGGTATAGTGTGTGTGTGTGTGTGTGTGTGTGTGTGTGATATTGTATACATGAAACAAGAACTGATGAATGTAAGCATGTCATAATGTACTTTTGCTGGTGCTGTAAGAAAATATCTGAAACTTGAGCGATCAAAATCTGCAATAATAATAATAACAATACTAACGATAATATTAATATAAATGATAAGAAATAAAGGTAGCAACAATTACAACAATAATAATCTAATTGTTATATTATTATTATTATCATTATTGTTTTCAACACTATTATTGTTGTTGTTGTTGTTGTTATTGTTGTTTTGTTAAAAATTCTTTTCTGAAGCCGTAAGTAATGTGAAAAAAAAAAAATGGACAAAGACCAAAATACTATAATAAATGAAATTAATGTGCACTTAAACAAGAAAAAAAAGTTCGAACGTATTTCCAGACCTGTTTTTCCTCAGTGTCAACCAGCAACCGACTTGACAGTCACCGGATTAAGCGCAACGTGGTGTCTGAGGATACACAAACTGTGGCCCAGCGGGATCTTCTCTGACTATTAGAAGAAGCAGTTTGATGTTCAAGTTCCGCATCCTCTCAGCCGAGATGTGCTGCTGGAAATTAACGATGGCAATTACACATGAGCTGTGAGATTTGTCAAAGTTTGACGTTCAGTAATTACACTTTGAAGGCGTGTAGTCAGGAAAGTGGAAGCACGGAGTACGCACAGTTTCAGAGCAGACTGGTGCATGGGGAATTACCTGCTTCATTCATTTTCATTTCGGCACAAAATGCAACCTGATTTTATTTTTTAAGTGTATAATTCATGTGACGTGAAAACGTAACAGCTCCACCCCCACCCCCACCCCCTTGCTTGCTGTTGTGTTTGTTTGTTCTTCTAGTCTTGCTGCGCCACAGTCCTGCATCATTATCAAGCTTTGACAGCAGAGGTTCAAATAAAAACAGACAGATATTCAATCAACACGATTTTAGCTACTCCCCACTCCCGGACCCTAAACTCAACTTATGTTAAAATTGACCTTCTCTGACTGAAAAGACAAAAATTAGGTGATTTGACCTTCTCTGGCTGACACGACAAAAACAAAAAAAGATAATTGCACCTTCTCTGACTGTATAGACAAAAATGAGGTAATTGGACCTTCTCTGACTGAAAAGACAAAACTTAGTAAGTGTTAAATCTTACCTGTCATATTTTGCGGGGAAAACGTAAAGTCTTCTCATCCCTATTTTTAGCGGCCGTTGTGGTAAAATATTACACTGCAAGGGTCGCAACCGCTCCCTTTGTTCCATTTTGTTCTCTTCATTGTCGCCCTTAATCATGTGCAGAAATAAAGGGGACATCACCCAAACTGAGCCCCGTGATTAAAAGCCCATTGATCTATCTTAGTGCGTATGAATCTTTGGTTCGATCGGTGTCTTAATTCGCAAGAATCTCAGGATGAGATTCAAACCATGCCAGAAGTTTAGTTTCATTCTTTTTCCTTCTTTTCTCAGCCAGTGTGTTGAATGTATACATAAAAGGATTTACAGCTGAGTTTACAGTAAAATGAATATAGCTAGGCCAACGTTCACTTCTGTGGGTATGGGAAGACCAGCCAAAGCCAGTATGCCACACAGTCCAATGGGAAACCAGCACAGGAAATCTGTTACTGCAACGGTGACCAAACGCTGCGCTATAGTAATGTCCCGTGATACCTTTGTCGAGTTCGTTTTCAAAGCAGCATCCTGTACTGACCAATAAATAAAAGCTTGTCCAGCAGAAACTAACATAAACACGATAAAATTTAAGACAATAAAAACACACCAAAAGAATAAAAATTTCCCTGTGAAATTTCGCCTTTGTGATAGGGAGAGGGATGCAGATACCTGTCTGACTGTAGAACTTCCATTGTGATGCTACTGGAAGCAAAGGATATAAGGCCAGGAACCAACCAACCAGCCAGGCGATCAGACAAGCCAGTCCTGCCGACTTTCTATGGAATCTGACAGTGCTGAAAGGAAAGCGGAGGACAACAAAACGATCCAGTGTGATAAGCCAGATGATCAGAGCTGACACCTCACTAGACAACAGGGACACAAATCCAGCGGCCTTACAGGTCACGCTGTTTTTCCATGTATGGTCGTTGTAGAGGTATCTGCCGCGAAATGTTTCATCCGCCACTCCAACAACAGCGATGTACACGCCCATCAGAAAGTCAGCGATGGTAAGATTGATGACAAACACGCTGAAGCCACTTGTTGATGTCATGCTTCTAGAAAAGGCACGTGCACAGCAACAGAAGACGTTACCAGTTACAGACAGACTGGCTATAAACCACAGAAAGCCGCGGTACGTCCATGACTGCAACAAATCTTTACACGAAGAAATTTCATCTTTCGGCGCAAAACAAACACGATCGTCAAAAGTGGAGGGGAGTATTTCACTGCAGCAGAGTTTATAGTTCTGAGTTGACACAAAACGCAAGTGAGAAAGATCTTTGAACACGTCAGGTGGAAAGTTTCTTACCGGACTGCCTTCCATGTCAAGTTCCCTTAAGTGGGGTGTCATCTTGAAGCCAGAGGGGCCGATTGTATGAAGAGATGTGAACCTTAAAGTAAGTTTCTTCAGGTTAGAGAATGGTGAGAAGACTTTACTGTCAAACACTGTCAGTAGGGTGTAGGATAAATCCACCCTTGTGAGTGCCTCTTGTTGGCTGTCAGACGAGAACTCAGTGTGAAGTGAGGTAACAGGATTGTCTGACAGTGACAGAATCTGTAAATGCTCCAAACCAAGAAAAGAAGACAGATTGACATGCCGCAGTTTTGTTACCGTGGAGATCAAGAAAACTCAAATTGATCAGATTCGTTTGGTGGACAAGGGTCAGTGAACAGTGCACAAAAAAATGCTGCGACAAGGAATGAGTTATTGTTCACGTCAGACAGCGCCATACCTGAACCTGTAGCATTCAAGTAGCGGAGCTCAGGGAAGAAGGCCGCAGCGAAAGGCTGGGGACAGAGAAATGTGTGGCCCTGACAAAGGCAGGTGTCAGGACAGGCCATGTTGCACCACAGTTCATCATCGTCCAGCGGACAGTGGGACCAGCCATCACACAGGTGTTCGCTGTGTAAACACAGCGTTGAAAATCTGCATCTGAAAAGTCCTGGGCATTTCGACTCTTCACATCCCTCTTCATCCTGGTGATCCAAACAGTCGTACATTCCATTGCATCTTGTGTAGACAGGCAGACAGTCGTTGAACTGACCAGGACAACGGTAATGGTTTCAGGACAGACTTCGCTGGCATTCATAGGGGTTGGAATGAAACGCTTGATGCCATCAAAGCGAATAAGGACAGGAGATAAAATCCCATCCTTCGCTTTCTGATCGATGTGTATGAGTCTGAAAGCTCGGCAGTTCTTTTCATCTGATTTGTCTTTACAGTGAAACATTTTGTCACACACACCTTTTCAAAGGTCAAACACTGGCCATTAGTGCATGTAAATTTGTGGATACACAGAGGATGTGTACAGAACTCGTCACCTTTATCCGGACAGTCATAGTTGAAGTCACACAGCAAGGTGTATGAGAGTTCAGTGGAACCATCTGTGCACATATACGTTGGGACTGAAGAGCGACCATATTCTGCATCAAACCTATTGATGTAGGACATCTGAAAAGAGAAAAGAGCAAGATGGCTGCCCTTGAATGCATGTTTGGTGACTGTTTGAACCACACAAAAGAAACTTGTATGTTACATGACCATCTTCGCACCTTGTGATGTGCTTCTGGCTCCTAGGTAGAAAAAGTTGTGTATTGTTCAAATAAATAATGTGTGGACGGGGAACGCCTTTATTTGTTCTGTTTTCTGACATTTCACAAATCGTACCGTAAGAAAAATGCAGTGGATCGTTGCTTGTGCACAAGACATGAAGCATCTTTGGCACCCCGTATGTTATGAAACATGCCTTTGATTTACTGTTACAATAATGATCGGGAAAGTAAGAATGATGAAGAACACTTCTATCCTCATGAATCACGCTATATGTATATAAAGCGGGCAATGTCACATCAACAGAATACAAACCAGTCCAAAGGTGAACCAGTCTCATGATATTAATATTCGTTTTCTTACGAACTATTTCATCCCACGCAGAATTGCACTTAGGCAAACTTAGTCTCCCTCCTATCGAGTTACAGTAGTCCTCAGCCCTCTTGTTGTGTGTCCCGATTTATCACTTGAAAATCCACGTAGACTCTGTACTAACTTGTAACAATGGTCACACATGACAACCAGTCCATGGCACCGGGGACTACTGAGAGGACAATCCCCTGTTTCATCACGTCCATCTTCGCATTCTGCTTCCAGGTTGCAAGCAAGATGGTGGCAGAAGCCGGTGTAGTGACTCACAGAACAGTTCCAGAACCCGCTGCTCAACTTACGAGGCCTTTCAGTCTCATCAAAGAAAGAAAAGAAAAGTCTGAAACATTCTGGGCTGTAACAGTTATAACTAACTCTGATATCGACAAATGTGGTGTTGTAGATATGGCCAAAATCAGAATCAGGATCATCCGCCGACCAAAAATGGCTCGTTGTTTTCTCCGAAACCATTGACAGAATCATTAAATAATGCAATATCTGTATAGCCTCTTCCTATTTCTTTATAACTGATCATGACAACGTTTTCCTCTGGCACAGAGATCTTTGTGTGCACTGTCAGGAAGTCGTCAGATGAATTTCTAGATATGTAACCAGATGAGTTGGATGTCATCACAAGAAAAAGATGACCTAAACGTTGAAAACTAAGTTGAAAAGAGAATAGTCATAGAAACTCTCTCTCTCTCTCTCTCTCTCTCTCTCTCTCTCTCTCACACACACACACACACACACACACACACACACACACACACACACACACACACACTCTCTGCTCTCTCACACACTCTCTCTCTCTCTCTCTCTCTCTCTCTTACAAACACACACACACACACACACACACACACTCTCTCTCTCTCTCTCTCTCTCTCTCTCTCTCTCTCTCTCTCTCAGTAAACGTTTCAACATACGACTCACCTGCAATATCCATTCGGCTTACAGAAAAGAAAGCTAGATGTAAACGAAATGTGTTAATTATGTTGACCTACTGAGAACAAAGGTCTTCAATTTCCAACTGTGTTGATGTCTAAATCCCACAATGACAAAATAGACGCTATCAGTGCAAAAACTACCAACAGTTAAAACAATGGCGATTCTTAGGCTCCAGAAATACGTCTGAATAAAAAGAATTGTTGGATGACTATTGCATATTTTGATCATAGAAGAGAACCTGATTCTTCAGACAGAAATCCATAACCTGCATGGATTACGCATTTCCCTCTCTTAAGCCTGATTTGAATTTAAGAAAAGTAGGAGGCGAATCATGCGAAAGACACAGCAAGTGGTTTTGCCGGGAATTCATGTATTTGCTAATAGCACTAGTGCAAGGATAAAACACGACGTTGTCATGAAGAAAACAACTAGAGCAGGTAAATAACACACAAGACAGTTTTGTTCCAGTGGTGAGACAAATTAAAACGCCCATTTTCTCCGATTGAATGCTGTATACGGCACCAGTTTGCTAGCACCAAAGTGGTCACAAGGCAAACAGAACAAAGAAGGAAACGAAACTCCAGCAGGTATGTTCCTGCCTTGCCTGTATGCCCTCTGCCTGACACCTGTACACACGACAGCAACTGAAGAAAGAATCCACGACAGAGTACATTTATTCAAGATAGGCCTAACTTTCCGATTTTGAACAGTCACACACACACACACACACACACACACACACACACACACACACACACACACACACACTTTCTCTCTCTCTCTCTCTCTCTCTCTCTCTCTCTCTCTCTCTCTCTCTCTCCCCAGTCCTGTAATACACTACAGCTATCTAATAAATTTAAAGCCTAACCAGTTATTGTTTGAATATTTGACCGTTTGTGTGCCTGATTATTTTAAATGGCAGTAGTGAATTTGCTGGAAACCAGAGGTAACTTGATAACAGGGTGGTCCCGTGGTCGTGTTCCTAGCCAGAGAGGTATACTCATCTTCAAAATATTCTTACCTGTATTGTCCGCTTTTTTTCCTGATTTTCAGCGCGACCTGTTCTTTGTGTGAAACGTACGTAGTTTCAGTGGTCATAGCCTGGCTTTGAAACTACTCTTCTGAGAAGGTTGTGTCTACCATTGCTTTCTTGATGATGACTCTGAATGAGCTGTGCAAAACGAGATTTACATGAATAATAGCTTCGTTTTTATCGGTTTGTTTGCGTTTGTGACCTTTTTGTTTTTAATCATTACAGTTGTGTCCATAATGCTGCGGAAAAAAAAAGTCATGAAGAGCTACAATCTCCCCTGCACTTTGGTTGTTAATGGGGATACTGAGTTTGACAGAGACACCTGACTCTACGCAAGTCACTGCTAAGAAATATGTTATGCTGCTGATAATAATTATGTTTGAACATTACAAGAATGCAATCTATTGGGATGGACTTCTATAGTATTAAAACAATTTGTTTGATTTATGTCAAAGACACATCTGTTTTACATTTTGGAAGAATAGAAGAAAACAACAGAGCTTCTGGCAAAGGAAGTACTGAAAGTCATCATTGACCAGACTGCACAAGAACATAGTACGTAACAAGGTGGCCAGATGCCTTCCTGAAACCATGCCAGCTACAACTATCTGATGACTCAAATTCCTTTACTTAAACTACTACTGAAGATCATGAACCATGTCTCCTATAGCCATGTCTTGCAAATGTGATGGGAAGCTCTTCAGACAGGCGCATGAAATATCCATGGCACCATCCATTGCCAACGATTGTATCGATTGGCTTAAAAACTGACTGTTCACCGCATCTCCGTACTAAATCGAGCGAGAGTTCTGGGTCGATTTATTGATGACATTTTGATGCTCTGGACCCATGGCGAAGACAGAACCAATGACCTGCACGGCAGTCTCTTGAGTTTACAGCCAACGAGGGACGTGCCGGTTTCCATGCTGAGATTATGGTATCAGCAGAAAGGTCGCGGATTTGCACGTTAAACCAAAAGAAACAAAAAGAAAAGCAAAAAGAAAACCCAGATGTGCTTATGTTTCTGCCTTTCCACTCAACCCACCCAAGACACGGTCAAAAGGGATTACAAAAAAGGACGATTTGTTTGTCTGAAAGAGATCTGCTCTGACAAGAAGACATTCCTCAAGCTCTGCTACGAGCTAAGCAACGTCTTCAAAATTGTGGTACCCCAAGTCACTGGTGAATGCTATCGGTTACTCAAGTCTTGGCTGTTCCCAGAGCAAACACTCTGCAGTACAAACAGAAGCTCTTTATCAACCCACACACTCCTATCTACCCCCACTCTGTCTCTATTGGCTAAAAGCAGAGATGCCACAGCAGACGCATGCAGACAGTAAAGCCCCAACATCCAGCGCCTTTGAGCCAAACTGCCATAGACTTCCCAGGTAAGCCCCAACATCCAGCGCCTTTAAGCCAAACCGCCATAGGCTTCCCAGGTAAGCCCCAACATCCAGCGCCTTTGAGCCAAACTGCCATAGGCTTCCCAGGTTCTTCAAGCCCAGTAGACGCCCGGCCACAAGGCCTTGGAGTCAGGATGAGACGAGAGGATGCCGCAAATGCACAGCCAAGCGGTGCGTTGTCTGCACAGATCTCTTGTTGGACACCTTCGTTCGTCTTCTCCAGCGTCAGGCCGTGCCAGACGTCTACGATTAGAGAACCTGCAGCCTGCAAGACCTCCAGTCTAGTTTACCTGATCAGCTGCGCAGTCTTCCAGGATGTGGGGAACTGGCAGGCCACACCAGGTCCGTATTAACAGAGCAGTTGTTGGACACCTAGGTCTTCTGCAGCATCAGGCCACACAAGAGGCATACAGTCGGAGACCTTGCAACCTGCAAGATCTCCATTCTAGTATATGTTGTATTCCAGGATGTGCAGCACATTGAGGAAACTGGCAACACACAGCAGGTTCTATGTCTAGTCACTGGTCGGACCCCCGAAGAAAACAGGACACTGTAGTAGCCCGCCATTTCTGTTGTACTGGCCACAGCCCAAGTGATCTGACAGGCTGCATCATTGAGGTCATGAAGTCAACTGACCTCCACCAGAGAAAACTATAGGAAGGATGATGGTGCACAAACTGAACGCAAACTGTTATCAATGTTTGGGATTAACGCATTAACTCAGCTGTTCAATATGATGGGTGGACACTCCCTCTGGATCTCTTCATGTGTTTGTGTGTGCGTGTGGGGGGGGGGGGGGGGGGGGGTAGAGAGAGGAGGGGGGGAGAGAGAGAGAGAGAGAGAGAGACAGAGACAGAGACAAAGAAATAGAGAGAGTGGGTGGACTCTGTGAAAAGAGCAAACAAAAAACGTGTATAAACGTTTTTGTTCCAAGCAACAACAAAAAAACAACCAAAAAAACCTGTTCTGTGGATCTACATTAACTCATTTAATTCCTTTCTTCTTCTTCTTTTTTTTTTTTTTTTTTTTTTTTTTTTGGGGGGGGGGGGGGGGGGGGGGGGATCCTCTATTTGTAGTTTTTTTTCCTACCGTGATTTATTTCTATGTTTTTCTAAAACTTTCTCCGTCTTTCTTTTAATCTTTGATGTTTCACATGTTTATTTGTTATTCACTCACCTATTCATTCAAAATTATCGTTTGTTGCTTTCATTTTTGTTTCGCTTTTATTCTTATTTTGTTTATCCTTTTGTACCCACTTTTTGCATATAGAAAGTCATTTAATTGTTTTTCATTATCGTTTAGAGATTTTTTTTTAATCTTGTCTCGAAGGAAAATATCTAACAAAGATTTTACAGATATTTGATGTAACTCGTGTCACAAAAAAAAAAAAAAAAAATCATCAGTTATGATCCATGGAACTGATGATGGTTTACAGATCTACTCATGAAATTTGCAATGATTTGTCAGCTAGACGGGATATATCAAGCGTTTGACAAACGGTAAATCTGGAATCGATCAAGCACTATCCAGCAAAATGGACATTTTCACATGTCATGAAGTGTAATGGAAATGATCAGTCTTGGGACTGGTTAACTTCTCTTGAATAGGCCTATGACATCAGCAACGAGCTGGCTGCTGAATGAGAGTCGGATCAGTCAACCGATGTAGCTCTCCAATAGATCTGGCAGTGATTATTAAGTTCACATATGGACCCAGGAACCTTTGGTTTGAGTCAAGGAGCTTTTGGTGAAGGCAAAGACGTTTTCGGCTATGGTCGTCTCTGTGCAGTTGGAAGAATATCCCACATACTGCACATATTACGTCCTTTTTAGTGTCTCCTTGTCTTTCACCAACACGCATTCTCAACTCCGGCCAAAAGACAAGTGTGTGTAGATCTAACTGAGTCTAGCAACCCTCTGTGATTGCAATACTCTTCTGATACATTGAGCAGCGATTATATGCCTTTTTTAGTTAAAGGTTTATTTATTAAGCAAAACTTAGAAGTAAGCAGGTAAACCTACAAGTGCCTTTAGTTTTCTGCACGCTGCACCAGGCAAGAGCGTTTTGTTCTTTTTTTTCTGTTTTTGTTTGTTGTTATTGTTTTATTGATTAGATTTGTTTTGCTAACTTTTTCCCCCATGAAATGAGCCCCATTTTGTAGTTACACAGTGTGCAAAATGGTTTCCACACAAAGTATTGCCAATTTCGAGAGTAGATCTTGAAAAGCGATTTTTTGTTGTCCAAACACACTCCGTGATCTGTTTGTTTATTGTCTCAACAGTTTCACAACAGACAAGGTATATGTAACAGTGACAGCATTTTCTCGTGTCTGGCACCAAGACATCCAGCCCATCACATTTATATTGATAAAGAATAACAACACAGCTAGAACAAGGAAAGTGCATCCATCTGTTACAGTTTATAGATGCCAGAATCTTCAACTTGATGAAGGCGGGCAGATAACGAAGAAGAAGCAGTTTATCGAAGTCAGTGGATCTTTGCTGTCACGTGACTCGTGACTATTCAAAAGTCAAGAGGTGTACATGTGACCCCTGACCTCTGGTCTGGCACAGGCAGAAACAGCCTAGGCTTTCATAAGCTGCACCATGACCAGGGATCAAACGTCGGATGCAAAGAACTAGTCCACTGATAACAGGACATGGAAGCTGAGGAGGAGCTATACAATGGGCTTGGTAAAGACTAAACAGAGTCCAAATCATGGTAGCCTATGTGGATTTGTAGGGAGTGCACAAGTCATACACTGGACCTGTTCGGGAAAAATTGAGGATGACGTCTAGCTTTCCCATTGCAAAGTTACATTTTCTCGCATAAAGATTAAGCAAATTGATCTAGAGAGTCAAATATTAAATTTAAGGCACATGCCACTCTTCTGGCATTTTCTGTCGCTTAACCCTTCTCGTAATTCGCCTAAAGTGGACGCATACATACCTATGGTCGCTTTATAGGCAATTCAGCGAGTTGTCTTCGCCGTATATCATAGGTGTGTGAATAAGAGAATGAAGAAAAAAAAAAAAAACTATGACGTAAAAAAATCAGATGATTACTAATGACGTAAAAAATCACATGATTAATGTACGTCCCATTATTTTGTCAGTTAGCATAGCAATGAGCTGAGCAATTTCTTATACACAATGTGTGTTTGCATCAGAGGTCATCAGGAAAGCAGCAGTGAGCCATACAGTATTTCAGTGAGCGCATTTCATAAAAGGCTTCATGGATAACACAACAGTCATTTCCACCTGGACCTCCACCAAGGGAGACTAAACACACAAAGTACTGAAACACTTGGATGAGCTAGGTGCTTCGTCCAGAATGAGTTTAAATCAGAGGGCCTCCCCATGCTGAAGGAGAAAGTTGCTAAAACGTTTACGTTCACTGCAGCCAGCCAACCCATTCCAAAAATGAACAAAAAAGAAACAGGCCAATTGCCTTAGAAAATGGTATAGACTCTTTGAGAAAGAGAACGATGAAAACATAACGAACCATAAGAAAGCCTGTACATAGCAGAGCAGTGAAGCCTCTTTGGCAAATGTAAAGTCTGGGGCCTGTATTGAATGCTGATTCCGAGGCTGTTCAGGCCTCTACCAATATACCATATCAGCACTAGTACTAGGAAATGGTTTAATGTACCACCTGGACGGCACGGTCTATTGTCACCAAACAAAGCTGCAGTTACCCCTTAAATCCATTGTCGAGGAGTAGCCTAAACGTAGGAAAAGCCAGGTCACTTGCCATGCTTGAGGACTCGGGAGACAAAGTTGTGAGAGCAGTTCAGCCCAAACTTAAGACCGGCAGGAAATGGAGAGTTCAGAGAGTAGTGGACGTGGAAAAGGAAAGTCTCAAAATCAAGGGAATAACCACACACACACACACACACACACACACACAAACATACTGCGACAACAGAAATAAAGTGGTGGCCAAAAAAAGCAGAAACGGCAAAAGACACGTTCATACAAGAAAAGAAAGAGGAGGATAGCAAAGAATCCAGAAAGTAAGCAGGGCCAGCCAGGCGAATAGACTACGTAATAATACGCACACCAAGAAAGTCTCAGATGGAATGACGTATACCATATTATGGCTTCTCATAGGATCAGCTTTGTCCTCCTATCTGTGTATGATCTGCCCTCGTGTGTAAACTTGATGAAAGGGGGAAATCAGATCCTACACATGGTCGGGGCAAATACAAATAAACATGTCCAGGGTTTTTGACTCAAGGAAACTACTCACGGAGACACAAACAAAATGCTTTAGGTGATCGTATTTACGGTTAGAACAGCCAAAGGAAACATCATGCCACGAGAAGCTTCAACACCGACATTCTGCTTCGTGGAAGGCTACAATTCATGTTTCGGACCAGCTGTGACATCAAGAGCATGGAATCGACATTTATTGGATAGAGTGGATGAATAAGAGTGCACAGAAGACCTTCCAGACGGGCAAATGAATCCATCAAGTATCGGGCAGAGCGACAGGAGATCGGATATAGTGTTCCACTCAAGTTATCATATAAGTATTACTGAACTCACCACGCTATATGAAAGTAGCGAAAAACAGCATGAAGGAAGCTCACCTGTACAAGACTCATGAATATGCTAGTTGACCAGCAGCTTGAGAGAACCAGGCTTTAAACC
>JADBJO010014188.1:10000-25000 GCA_016801955.1 Conus betulinus | reverse complement strand
CCACTACTTTGCCCCCTTTAAATTCAAAGACATCTGTAAACTATAGCATAGGGTAGATCGGGTACAGAAGTTGGCTCGAGGGGTTCTGGTGGCTGCTTTCTGGAAAACGATGCACATGTACAGCAGTTCTTGATTCCATCTTCAATAGTTGCATTCATCCCAGGCCAGAACATAACCCCTCGAGCACGTTGTTTGCTTTTAACTAAGCCCCGTAAGATTCATGAACAAGACCTAGTATATGGCATCGAAGACTGGTGCGATGATGATTCTGAGCTCTTGGTTTTGGTGAGCTTCCTCAGGGGGCTGAAGGCCTTTCTGGTGTTCCCATGCTTCATGTCCTGTTCAATGGCCTTGCACTGATCTGTTATCCAATTTTCTTCATCCTGTATGATTTTCTTTCGTATTTCCTTGTTCTTCTGTCTGTAGCTGTTGGATACTACTGAACTGGAAAACCCGAGAGCCTTTAGTATTCTCCTTTCGTCGGAAAGGTCACAGATGTTGTTTGTGATCCAAGGCTGGATCTTCTTCTTCTGTCTGCCAAGTACTTCCTCAGCTGTTCCATGAAGTACGCCTTTGCGTTTCTCGGTCAGGGTGTCGACATCTGCATCCAAAACATTCAGTGCATCGAATCCCCCCCTCCCCCCCCCCCCCCCCCCCCCCCCCCCCCAACTTGAGCTTGGAAAAGGGCAGCTATACCAGGTCGTTAGATTCTTTAAACCCACTTGGTGCGCGGGGCTTTTGTTATGCACTTATTCTTCAGCTTCAATTTGATGGTCATTAGCACCGTATTGTGCTCACTGCTGATGGCCACTCCTGGTACGTTCTTGTTCGTGCTTCGTTTATGCGTGATTTAAATCGGCATGGTGCGAGAATGAAGTCAGTTTGACTGTGCACCAGTCCGTTGGGTGCATGCCAGTTGTGTCGTCCTCGAGAGCTTGTGGGGATGGAGCGTGTTGGCCACTGTCAACCTGTGACTGCTTGCAAACTAGAGAAGGTGTGTGCCTCTATCGTTTGTTTACTCTATACCTTCCCGACATTTCCAGTCCATTGTTGGTAAGCATCTGGGCCGATCTTTGCATTCCAGTCCCCTTTTACGATGACCAGGTCTTTCTTGGGAATCTTCTCCCTGATGTTCTTCCGCTGTTCGTAAGCTTCGTCAACTTCCTCTTCGCCATGGGCTGATGTTGGCGCGTGCACCTGGATTATGGTGATATTCTTTGGTTTCGGCTGCAGCCTGATAAAAATAAGTCGGCTGGAGATTGGTGTACAGCCATTGTTAGTAGGCACTAGTAAGCGATGGAAACTAGCTGGCGCCTCTGTAAGTGTAAGGTTTATTTTCATTGTTGTTTTTGGTAGTGGTTCTGGTTGTTAGTGCTGTTGAACTGCTGCTACTACTGCTGGCATTGATGCAGTTTTTAATGAACTTGTTGTGGCCAGTGAATGTAAATTTTTCAATCGTCGGCATCGTCATTATTGTCATGATGTCTTTATACTCTCATCCTCATCAGGTTCTCCATTATCATCATCATCGTCTTTCATATATGCTTTTGAACAGATCGTATCTAATCGTGAATGATGGGAGATGAGTACTTAAGTGTAAAAGCTCAAAAGCATAAGTTACATATTTCCATAGATAGCATACAAATAGTAACCTGTGTCATACAGTAATACAGAACTATGATCTGTCGCACATCAGCTGCAAGGCCTACTAAAACAAACCCTTTAGGCATTTTCACTGCTGGGATTTCGTTAGTGCGTCCTCTTCTTCTTGTCTGTGCCAATCTGGCTGCAGCTTCATGGAGTATGAACACCACCCCCATCACTACCAGTGCTGGTTTGCTGAACATTAATGAGATATGCCCGGGTGTAGAATACCTGGTAAACCAAAATGCCTCAGTCCAGCAGGTCAATGTATCAAACTGTCAAAGCAGTTTAGCACTTTATGCTCCTCATCAGGGAGCAGTCTTTGGGATATGTGACGATTTCACCTCATTCTGTAAACTGCATGTTGAGGTATCTCGGGATAGGTATATCCGACTTGTTCTCCATCGGCTAGAATATTGGTGTGGTTTTAGGCAATGGACAACTCGAATAACCGTGCCATCGTTATATTTTTATTCCAGTTATAGATATGACATCGAATGCGATTATCATTCCCTTGAAGATATATCCATTGAATCCAATACAAACAGACTGTTTTTACTGAACATTAACAACCCCATGATTAAACTTAATATATATACGATCAAACGGCAGAATCTTGTCACATATACAAAGGAATATTCTGGGTTTGTTCTAGTACCTGATATGATTTCTGTTTCCAATAGAATCATCAGCGAAGAATGGGGATTACCCTCCAGATCTGCTGTCATGATCAGTATTCAACAATTAACACATCTTAAGTTTTGTCGAGAATCTGATAGGATGTACTGGCTTCAATTGATATATTCAGAACCAAATGCTACTCATCAACGAATTGAGCATGTGTGTATTGACCGTTTGTCGCCAGCAAAAATCATTTTTTCATCATTCCTTAAAATCCACCTTCTGTATTATTCTTCTTTTCATGCTGGTTTGAAAATATCCGTGTCTGTGCTCCCTGTGTATGATACATCTACAAAGCAGGTTGATAACCTTTTGAATTGTTCTGTAAACTTCTACTCTAGTTTTCGGCTTCATGTAGACTGCAATCAATTAGTAGAGTGTGCAGATGGACGTGATGAAACAGAACACTGTCCTTACAGTAGCGCCGATTGCCAGGGACTGGTGGCTTCTCGAAACAAGTGTTTTAAACTGGCATTTGTGGACACAAAACTTTACTCCACACTACCCGATTATGAGTGCCAGAGAAGTGGTCTAACGTTGGCAGGAGCAAAATCTAGAAATGAGCTGAAAGATCTACTGCATTTGTTTAAAAGATATTCCAACTTTAACGTTGCTTTGGGCTTCAGTTCTGGCTGGCATTCCGTGCCATTTATGTACAGCAAATTTCAAAAATGGTCTGATAACACCTTCATTTATTACATGAACCATATCAAACTGTGTTTTTCAATATTTTCCGTCCAGAACTTTACAGTTTGCTGCTCTTTGTTCAATGTTGCTCAGACATGAATGGGCTACAAACTACGCGACAGTGTGTGAATTAGAATTAAAATCGCCCAGTCAGTTTCCTGCAAGCACACTTCTATATATCCCAAGTGTATCTACTTTCATTTTTACATGCACACTGCTGTCTTTACACGTATGTCCAGAGAAGCATGTCACACAAGTATACTTGCCTTGTGAACCCAAGAGTCCCTCTGTAAAACTGGTGCGTTCAAGCATGTACACCGTTACAAACGTGAGTGATGATCACAGTGCTGACTTGTTCCTTCTCGGAAGCTTTTTACATAAGTATGCCTTTTTTAGATGTGGTGATGGTATTAAGGCAGTGCATCACACCCTTGTGTGTGATTTCAGAGACGATTGCGTAGATAACAGTGACGAATCTTTCTGTGATAATCCTTTATGTACTGGTTTTCCGTGCTCTAATGGGCAATGTGTGTTGCTAAGTCAGCGTTGCAATGAGTATGCAGATTGCGTGGATGATTCTGACGAAATGAATTGTCCCGATGACCTTACCTATCCTGCTGAGAGGACAGAGGCAGGACAAGATGGGGGGCAAAATTTGCATGTGAATCTAGACGGGACAGGCTACTTTATCCTACAGGTGATGACGGTTGAAGAACCCTGTCCTCAGAGTCACTACCGGTGCAAAGCTGAGTGGCTGTACTGTCTGCCTGTCTACACTCTGTGTAATGGGTTTTCTGACTGCGTGTATGGAGAAGACGAACAACATTGCGAGACAGTGACGTGTCCTGGCTTCTACCGATGCCAGTCTTCCACAGTTTGTATTTCTGGACATCATCTCTGTGATGGCTGGGGTCAGTGTCCACGACGAGATGATGAACTGATGTGTGACATGAACTGTCCCGCGTCCTGTCTGTGCCGAGGTCATGTCTTTCTGTGTACAAATCCATTCCCGTCTTCTCAGTTTCCTGAATTGCGGTACGTAGACGCGTCAAGATCAAACATGTCACTGACTGATTTCAGTAAAAATATGAAACTTGTACACTTGATTCTATCTCGTTGTTATCTCAAATGTATTACGCGTACTCAGCTCATTAACTTGAGGCATCTTGGTCTTGCCTACAATTTTCTGAGAACTGTTGATATTGATGTTTTCCTCGAAATGAAAAATTTAGAATCTTAGATTTAGCAAATAATCCATTGAGTGGCTTCACAACCAAAATCAATAAGATGATTCATTCAAACCTGAGACAAGTGAACGTATCATATACACGTGTGAATATTTTCGACGGTAAAATGTTTCTCTACATGCCCCTGCTAAAACTTTTGAATGCATCATTTTGTGGTATAATATATTGATTGAACCGATAGGTTTTAAAACGATGCCACAACTCACAGAACTGGACATAAGAGGAAACACGATTACCGATTACCCTTTTGATCTTTTGTCCAGACTGTCTCGGTTAAAACGTATCTTTTCATCCGACTACAGATTTTGCTGCCAGAATCTGCTTCCAAAACACTCCAGTGAAATAAAGTGTTCCGCTCCTGACAGTATGCTACCCTCTTGCGCAACCCTGATACCAACTGAACTGCAACGAATTTTCTTCTGGCTGGTTAGCGTCTCCGCTGTTTTAGGGAACTTGGCTGGTTTTATCATGTCATTTGCCGTGAAGAAAATATTTACGAGCATTTTTGTGATAGCTATTGCTCATTTGCAATATGCTGATATTTGCATGGGGTTCCACGTTAGCATTGTTGTGTGGCAGCAAACGTGATTTTCCGTGGGGAATACATTCAAAACGAAAAGGCATGGACCGAAAGTTTGGCGTGTACAGTGGCCGGGTTTCTTTTCCTTCTATCAAGTGTGGTGTCAGTTCTGATCGTCTGCGTAATTACTTCGTACCACATCAGTGTTCTTTGTTCCACAAACTGTCGGTGGAGATTCAACAAACGGACAACAGCTGCATCTTGTGCAGCTGCGTGGTTTGTCAGTATATCATTAGCATTGGTTCCATTTATTCCCAGACTATCAGACTGGGGCCTCAACGATCAGTCTGGTCTCTGTCGTCTGGCATTGTTCGAAAACTACAAATACGGACAAAACTTCAGGTGGTTCACAGTTATTATCGCTATCAACTTCATTTTCTGTGTGATGATAGGAATAGGCCAGTCAACTATCCTCAGGAAAACACCAACATACGGGATAGCGTTAGAACCAAAACAGAGGTCAGTTTATTCCTCAGTCCACGTGATGAGAAAAGTGGCTTTCCCATGTACCACGTGCTGGGTTATGTTTGGACTGGTGACAATGATGAGATCAAATGTAACTGTGTTCAGTAAGATCCGTGGCACCATGGTGGTGTTTGCGTTACCTTTGAGCTCTGCCCTCAATCCATTTCTCCACCTCTGGAGTCTTACATGGCAATGGCAAGATCAGCAAAAGGAAGCAAAAGTACTGGCACTGCTTAAGTCACGACTCGCAGCCCAAGCATTTGAAAACCGTGAAGCAAAAAGCACATAGACAAAGCAACAGACACAGATAGATGGGTAGTTAGATCGACATACCGATAGAAGTACGGTCAGGGTTCTGTACAGGTTCTTTTTGTGTGTGTGTGTGTGTGTGTGTGTGTGTGTGTGTGTGTGTGTGTGTGTGTGTGTGTGTGTGTGTGTGTGTGTTCTTTCAATGGTTGTGCTTGGCTCAGATTGAATTGACCTAGGGTCCAAATCTTTCCGGCACTGTTTAATATGTGATCAAGTCCTAGGAGCCATCCAGCTTTGGAAAACAATCACTGTATTAATGGGCGAATAGCTGTACAAGATCATTTTTAACAATATGGCCTGTCCAGAGGGTAGAGAGGGAAGCGAAGAAGTTATGGGGCAAATGTGAGAAAGTGTGTGTGGTGGGGTGTGTGTCGGGGGGGGGGGGGGGGGGTTTCGTATGGGTTGAAAGAGGAGGATATCGTTAAGTGTATATAGTAAACTTTTAAAAATTCACGAACTGACATTCATATTTAACTCTCCTCGTCAGTCTGAGGTGGGGCAGTTTTGTTGTAAGTCAAAACTTTTTAAAACAGGGTCTTGACAGAGACTTGATCTCCTCAGATCAATATGACAAAGATTTCACACACACCACACACACACACACACACACACACACACACACACACACACACACACACACACACACACACACACACACACACACACACACACACCTCCGCCATCCTGACTTTGGTGCTCTCAAAACCTGAGTTCTGTGGCATTTCATCGATGGCCAATGTACACATCTTTTGATAATACATACCTCAGTCCTCTCTGATAGCTTGGTCACTGACTCAGCCACCACAGATGCGATTTGATGCTGGATTTTGTGCTATGTTAATGAAAGACCGTTAAGTCTGGCTGACTCAGGTGAACAATATCGGTTTCTTGTGACTAGATGGGGTAGACAGATTGAGTTGAAAAATACCGCTGTCTTCCTCGTCTAGGGCAAAGAGTGTGCTCATTCAGGTGAAACAGTTTAACTTTTAAAGCGTTCGCAAAATCGAGTGAAATTCAGTAGTCAAAGGATTAACGAAAAGCCAAGTTTGGATAATATTAGGTAAACAAGTCGATTTTTTAAGAAATGGCCAATAGGGTGTTGTATACATTAAGTAAACGCATCGGTTATTTTAATGAAAGCTAGCACGTTTGCTAATGTAAAGTATGAATGCCCATCGCCTTTATGACTTATATGAGAGAATAAATAGTACATAAAGACGAAGGGCGATTGCTAGGTGGGACAAATGACGATATAAGTCTTGTTTACCAATCTAATTATCACCTTATTGGACGAATTTTACTGTTTTTTTCTCATATCAGTCGGTAATCTTCAGCGTGGCAATTATTAGCACTGCAATGCCTAAATGACTTTAAAGTCACAAAGTGACGCATATATAAAGTGCTCATTATGTTGAAACACCCTAACCCCCACCGTCCCATATTCCACCTCTTCTTCAAAAGCTAGCTTCTATTGTTATATGGCTGATAGTGACAAACATCCTTTTAGAAATGATATAATTTTTCTTTTCAAAACAGCTCACTGTCATATTCATGTGTTAAAAGGGTAATTAGTAGGTTCAAAAGATAAAATAATGGGCAGTACTCATCTGAAGCATATTTTCATATTTGCTTTCATTGCCTTTTATTATCGAAACTTAAAACATTAACTGTGACACCATGACAATGCTGTTTTCTGCGGAGGATCATGCCAATGAATCATTTGAATATATGGTAACAGCCGTTTACACAAGTTGCCTGCCAGCATTTGGAACCTATGGTGTCAGCCAACTAGTCTTGTTTTTCCCCCATTTTATGGCCAATTATCGCAATTATTATTTCAACCAGTTGAGGCCTTTAATTGTATAGACATCAAAATCATATGAAAAAAACACACACTTTTCTAAAGTGTATCAGTCATTAGACTACATCTATTGACCATCCACCCGCGATCTGACGGGGTTGTTGTGTGTTGTTGTTGTTGTCGTTGTTGTCGTTGTAGTTGTTGTTGTTTCAACTTTTTCTGTTGGCAGAGAAATGTCAAATCAGACCATACAGAACAAACGAGGGGACATTCCCAGGAAAAGGGTATTTCAGGCTTTCCCGTATAACCCTGTGCTTGGCACATGCACACAGTAACAAAAATTAGAGAAATGAACAAACACAAAACCACAGTTATCAAAGACTGGCACAGCACTTTTTATCTTGAATATAGTCAAAGAAAGGCTGGACCCCATCCCATCGGAAAGTTAAAGTTTTAGCATAAAATTGTGGGGAAATATGTCATCCTTTGGATCAAAGGATGTTTGTTCCACATGTGAGCTTTTGTTCCAGATGTGAGCTTTTGTTCCAGATGTGAACTTTGTTCCAGATGTGAGCGTCTATGCAATTCACCAGTGTCTTTAGATTAGCGTAGTTTATCCGAACTGATGGACGTGGGACAGAACTTTAGTTTAGCAGCCAGGACTTTAATTTGAGTGTAGACTTGCTAAACCTTGACCAGATCACCGCCGAATCAGATTGTGGTGGGGTGTGGGTGAGGCAAAGAGACGTCAACAGGGCACGAAGGGTTCCAAAAGACGAGAATGTATAGCAGAAAGTCTCGGTTGTCTTACGTTTGAACTGTCCTTATTTACATTTCACGATCGAAAAGTGTCTACCAGTGCTCATACATGTTTTTTTTTTTCTCTCCCTTTTCTTCTGGGGTATAAAATTTTGTTTAAACGATCTGAGAGCATGCTGATGGGCTTTGAAAATGGCTTAAAATTCCGATTATTTAATACTCTGTTGGATTTGGAATACGTTCCATTCTGTGTCGCTTCTCTCGTCAGTAACTAGCTAAAGTATCTGTCTCTGTGTCTCTGTCTTTCTCTGTCTGTCTGCCTCTCTCTCTCTCTCTCTCTCTCTCTCTCTCTCTCTCTCTCTCTCTCTCTCTCTCTCTCTCTCTCTCTCTCTCCTTCCCACTCTCTTTCCCTCCCTCCCTCCTTAACCATACTTCTCCCTCCAGTTTGTTCGGCGCATAGTGGAGGATTCATTGCATGCTTCAAGGGAGTCGAGTCACGACGTTTTCGCCATCCAAAGAGAAGGATCAGTCAATAAGCGGTTGAGGCATAATACTGTAAACTGAAGTGGAACCGCCTCGTGACACACCATAAAAACAACAATAAATGAAACAAGAGAGAAAGCGGCTGGGCGAGTATGTGTATGTGAGGGGAGGAGAGGGTGGGAGGGATGGGGGCAGGGGTAGGAAACAGGAAGAAAGACGATGAGAACGGGTGGTTGGGTAACAGGGTGTTGTTGTTGTTCTTCAATTTAACGTCTTCCACTTAACCTGATTGCAGACGGATCGTGTAATGATATGTGTGTGTGTGTGTGTGTGTGTGTGTGTGTGTGTGTGTGTGTGTGTGTGTGTGTGCGCGCGCGCGCGCGTGTGTGTGTGTGTGCATGTATGTGTGTGTGTGTGCGCGCGCGCGCGCGTGTGTGTGTGTGTGTGTGTGTGCACTTTTGTGTGTGTGTGTGTGCGCGCGCACTGTGTGTGTGTGTGTGTGTGTGTGTGTGTGTGTGTGTGTGTGTGTGTGTGTGTTTGTGTGTGTTTTGATAAATGAGGGGTTGTTGAAAGTTAGAGATAAATTCCTACTGGACTGCGTAATAAATATAGGCATAACGAACAAAGAAAAACATGATTATTTAACATGTAAGGTAATGTTAGTGGTGTCGATCTATCATGTAAAATATTAGTACCAGCCTTGTGCACTGTATTCTTTGCTTTTGGATAATCTAGTAATAGGTGACTTACACTAAGAATTCCCCACATACGCATTTAACATTTTTTGCTGTGTTTGGTTCGAAGTGAATTCAAACGCATCCTATGAATTAAGGTTACTACCTCTCTAAATATCGGACTTTTGTATTTCTCTAATTTAGTCTTGGAGTCACTGTCAGGATTTGGTTGTATACAATTGTGAAAACATTCACTATCTGTGTCCTTCAATACCCTTTGAAAAACTGTTAAAGGATGCTTTATTAATCAAAATATAACATTCTGATAGATCTAACGGAATGTGCAGTGCAGTCGTGCCTTCAATATTTCAAGCTGCTCCCCGGGCAGCTTGATCAACTTTCTCATTTGTTGAGATTCCACAATGTGAGGGCACCCAACAGAACGTCACATTTATTCTTTTCATCGATAGGAGATGTGTCACGTAATTGATTTCTGTAATTGTCTTACAACGAATCTTTGGATTTAAAGACTGTAAGGCAGAAAGAGTTGACTTTAATTCACTGCACAGTAAAAGTGGACAATTTCTATGGAAGAATTTAAAACATACTTTAGGGACATTAAAATAGCAACTATTCTGCAGTAAAGATTGACAGGTGTATGCCAAGATGATATAATTTCTCTACTTTTAGTTTTGGTATAATAAAAGCTGCTCTTTCTATGGTCATCTAACACTGAGCCATCTGCAAAAATTTGAAGATGATCCTTATAATGATTTTCCAAATGAGAATTTACATAATATTTTAAAAGATATGGTGGGTCGTTTTTGTTCAGTTCAGTATAGCTTGTGTCATAATTTGCTTTGGTTTGTTTCCATTTGGGAATGGGTGAAAAGGACGAGTTGACAGCTATTTCACTTTGGTTAATGTTGGTTTTTTTGTTTTTTTAAGAAGAGTAGTAGATGTGTATTGCTGAATAGATTAAGTTGATTTTTATGTATTTTGCTCTTTTAGCAAAATCTGACTCTGAATTGAGAGATACTTCATTTGTACAGAAACGTTTCTGTGAAAGGTTCTTTAAAACAAATTTAGAGGAGGACTTTTTTCGAAACTCGTTAAAAGGTAAGATTCCAATTTCATTATACGTCCCAATATTACATGTATGTGTGGGAACTCCAAGAGCAAGTTCGTATGCTATGCAGTATACACTTTGTAACTTATCAAGTAAATGCTGTGGAGCACTGAAGAAGACTTCTTGAGCATAAATCAATCTAGACCGCACAAGAGCAGAAGATAGGCGTTAAGCTCTCTTTATCTTGTCCCCATTTGTGTTTGCTTATGATCTTTAAAAGTTTCAACTTTTTCTTGATTTATCAAAATATTTTGAATATGTTGGTTCCATGACAGTTTTGATGTTAGATATGCTCGAATTTAACAGATATATTGGGTCATATCCAGAGTTAAAAAGCATTAGATTTGTATTTTTTTTCTGTCGATAGTGTCAATCCATTTTCATGTAAGAAACTACTGATTTTGTTTAACTCATGTTGATATTTGATCTTTATGTAATTTAAGGATCTTAATGGGGTTTTTTTTTTCATAGTGACTTTCATCCACAGATATACGTCATCAGCAAACTGTACTAAAAACTATGTTTTTGGATAAGCCTTTTGTAATATCTGCATTTAGGATATTAAATAAAATTGGAGATAATACTGATCCTTGTGGAAGACCCATTTCCTGTATTCTAGTGTTGGGATATGTATGCTCTATTCTTGTTTTTGAAATAATTATTCTTTGAAGAAAAACTTTGACATTGTTATACATGGTTCCATTTATTCCAATAGTTTTCAGTTTATACAAAAGTCGTTCATGCCATACTTGTTCGTATGTTTTCATTATGTCAAAGAACGTGGCCAGGATGTTTTTTCGACTTGCGAATTGTTGTTTAACGTGTGTTGTGAGTTTCACTAGATATTCTGTTTCTGATCTGCCTTTCTGAAAACCAGCTTGATTTGTAGGGATAATTTGATGTTTGTTACAAAAATAAAGTAATCTGTTTAGGACAATTCTTTCCATTAGACTTGCATGTATGCGACGTTCGGGCAATTGGGCGGTAGCTGTTTATGTTACTTCGAGATTTTCCTGTGTATATGTATAGGAACTATGATAGAATGATTTCATAATGAAGGCAAATTGCCATCTTCCCAGCATTTTTGAATGGATACTGAGATAAAGCGCTTTACATCAGGTGGCACATGACGTAACATTTCATTAGAGACACCGTCTAAACCTTCTTGGTCTAAATGATTTTTTTCTGGTGGTGCCTAGATTTGCAAGACATTCCTCTACTTCTTGAATTGTTATGGGAGCATTTAGACAGTGGTTTATTACAGGGTCTGGATCGTTGTACATGGACTTCCCTTCTTCTTGTTCTCTGTGCAGTCTATTTACTGTTAATAAACCATCTTTGCTGCTATTTTTGGCGAATATGTCAACAAAAACTTCGGCCTTTTCTAAATTAGATGGGAAATCAGAGTTTGGAGGCTTGACAGGACATTTTGGCAAGTTTACTCCATTTTTCATTGTTTTTAATTTTCCCCACACTTTTTGACTTAATAACTTTAATATTTCATTCTTACAAAAGTTAGACCAATATTGCTGTTTTACTTGTGCTGTGATGTGATTAAAATGATTTTTTGCTTTTTTTTTTTTTTTTTCCTAAAGAAGCTTTTTAGCGCGGTCTTCTCCTTTGCTTCGTAAATATTCTCTCAGTTTGATGTTTTTCTCCCTTTTTCCCTTTTTCACATGTCTCATTCCACCAGGCATTACCTGCGTGCTTTTTTTTTTTTTTTTACTTGATTTGGCAGGTTTTATCCTAGGTATTGACTGATTCGCAGCAGAAAGCATAGCATTCTGAAACTGATCGCTTAGGTCGTCAATAGATCGAGTATCAAGCTCTTTTGTGTCGACATAAAATGTTCTTAGTAATTCCGTGAATTTATCCCAGTTAGCTAATTTATAATTATATTTTGAGACTTTTTCCTTTGTTAAATCTGTTGGTTCAGGCCTCGAAGTTTCAAAGGTAGTGATAATAGCAATATGATCACTATTGAGTGTGTCATCAAGGGTTTGCCAATCACAAAGTGGCGCTAGATCTGGAGATATTAAAGTTAGATCTACTGCACTTGGCTTGTGCTTAGGGTTGTCAGGAATACGTGTTATTCTCCTGTCATTTAAAAGATATAAGGACGAGTCGACTAGATTTTCAATAAAACGGTTACTAGTAATTAACTGACAATCCTTTTCCCCAAACGGGGAATGAGCATTAAAATCTCCAGTTATAAGATATCTATTGTTTTCGTCTGGACTTATATGTGATGATCGTAACCATTCAGAATTAAACTCGTTAGGTCCCCGTGGTAGATAGACTGACACAACAGTTAATATGATGTTGTGTTTTACCTGAACCCTGACTGCGCAGGAATAGGAATCAGGTGTGTTTGGTGGAACAGGACTTGCACAGAAGGTGTAGTTCTCTTCTTCCTTAATGTATATGGCTACGTTGATTTTATCATTAGTGTTTCCCCCTGTTGAACAACCTGGGGGAAATAAAAGCCAGCGAGTTTAGGTAATTTGTTTCTATGTGTTTTAGGGATTGTAAGGCCAATACATTGTAGTTTTCGTCTGTAAGTTTTTGTGCTAGTTGGCCAAGGGAGGTTACAATAGATCGACAGTTCCACTGAAATATCTTAAAAGAACCGTCTTTTAACATTAGAAAATTTCACTTATCAACAGATAATATAGGTACTTGTAAGTTAATGCAAACGATATTCAGATAAAATAAATAACAATATTATATCAATGAATGACTGTGCCATGGAAAATGAATGATTATTTTTTTTATATACTGCAATTTAAATATTAACGTGAGTTGCGCTCTAGTCACAAGTGGTGCTGGTATTTTGCAAAGTTCCACTTTCACCAGTCGCCCAGCACGCTGAACCTGTTGCTCCAGGGGCCCAGGCTGTAGAGCAGAGGATCCGGGTAGGGTGGTAGTACCAGGATGGCTGGTACCGTGATCGTCCGGTCTTCCTGGGTCGGCTCCACAGCAGGTCTCTCACGTGACGCCCGATGTTCCTGGCCAGGACGATGGCACCACTGTTGGTGGGGTGGAGGCCGTTTCGGAGATGCCAGGAGCTCGCGCGCAGGTTGTTATGGCTGATCAGGCTGATGTCCTCGTCTTCACTCAGCTCTGATGTCAGGAGGGCGTTGAACAGATCTCTCTTGATGGTCAGTTGAGTGTCTGTGACTGGAGCGATTTTGCTGAAGATTATTTTCAGTCCAGGATTTCCTTCTTAATATGTCTGATACACTGCACCAGATCTTTACTGCAGTCCGTGAGAGATGTTGACTTTAAATCATTTACTCCGCAGTGAATCAGTAG
The DNA here is from genome assembly GCA_016801955.1 of Conus betulinus. Classification (NCBI taxonomy): domain Eukaryota; kingdom Metazoa; phylum Mollusca; class Gastropoda; order Neogastropoda; family Conidae; genus Conus; species Conus betulinus. Next base: position 11,226 of record JADBJO010014188.1, on the reverse strand, counting down.
GGCATCGTGTTTTTGATATGCTGATTCAAATGTTTGTTGTATACCCTTGATTTTGAATGTTCTCCGAGATTCTGCTTGAAATCCAAAGGAATCTCCAAGTCTCTTATCATTTACTTTGCTTGTCACTGAATCGTGTATGAAAAGCAGACTTGGCAGACCAAACTCTATTTTTTCTTCATTCTTCTTTCCTTTCGAAGCAGAGTCCTGACGTTTTGCTGTCGCCTTGACGTAATGTTTTTCTGGTGTTTTTGTTGTTGTGTTGTTTTTTGTGTGTGTTTGTTGTTTTGTGTTTTTGGTTTTTTTTTTTTTTGTGTGTTTTTTTTTTTGCGTCACTTTGTTGTTTTTTGTTGTTGCGTTTCTATTTGTCATTCTATGGGCGTTTCCTTCGACTTTTGGCTTGTTTGTTGGTTTTTTTTTTTTTTTTTTTTTTTTTTTTTTTTTGCTGAGGGCCACTCTTCTGCCGCTCCGCAGGCGATGGTACTGGCCCCGAGCGGGGTCATGTCGTTGTGACCAAGTGTCGTTGTGACCATAATTTTCAGTATTTTACCAAAAACGACATGTGGTCACATCGGCATGTGGTCTTATCGGCATGTGGTCACATCAGTGTGGTCACATCGGCATGTGGTCACATCGGCATGTGGTCTTATCGGCATGTGGTCTTATCGGCATGTGGTCATCATCATGCATGTGGTCACATCGGCATTGGGTCATATGTCATGTGGTCGGCATGTGGTCACATCAGCATGTGGTGGTCACATCGGCATCGGCATGTGTCTTATCGGCATGTGGTCTTATCGGTGGTCTGTGGCATGTGGTCATCGGCATGTGGTCTTATCGGCATGTGGTCTTATCGGCATGTGGTCTTATCGGCATGTGGTCACATCGGCATGTGGTCCATCGGCATGTGGTCACATCGGCATGTAGCCATACATGTCCACCAACTGACCTCATTCTGCTTCACTTTGTCATGCCTTTTGGATCCATATTCACGACACATTCAAACAGTCACAGTCTCTCTACATTCCTGGTCTGGTTGTCAGTAGAAATCTGACTGGGACAGGCTGTTGGAGGGTGCTTGGAGGGGGAAAGAGTGATAGGGATGAGACAGGGAAGGCACGGGGAAGGGGGGGGGGGGGGGGGGGGGGGGGGGGGGGGGGGGACGGAGGGGAGGAGGAGGACGTGCACGCGAGTGCGGGGATAAATGAGGAGAGCCAAAGAGCGTGTGA
>JADBJO010014188.1:0-5000 GCA_016801955.1 Conus betulinus | reverse complement strand
AATATAAATGTCAGATCAAGAATTAAAATATGCTTCAAGTGAGAGAGAGAAAGCGCATTCTCCGTGTCCTTGTTACACAGAATTTTTGATTCAATAAAGCCATTGAACGCCTCCAGTTACCTTTTTTTTCTGTATGGGAGTGCATGTTACGTACAGTGTATTTGTTTTTCACACTCTGTGTTGCACACATTAAAAAAAAACTTTATTCACGTTATGAATCATGTTATGGGACATGCTGAAAAGGGGGAAAATGTACAAACAGCTCAAGTGTTACCACAATCGATGTAATGCCATCTTACAATTGGACATTTGATGTTGCCTCCCTCCCTCCCTCTCTCTCTCTCTCTCTCTGCTCAACGTGTTTCTGCGCCTCTCAGCTTCAGTCTCTCTGCTCCACTCTGTTTCTCTCCCTTCGTCTGTCTCTCTCTGCTTCACTATGTCCCCGTCTCTGTCTGTACCTCTTCATCTGTACGTCGTTGGCATTCTGTTTCAGCTTTTCTTCTGTCTTTTGTCCGTTTCTCTCTCTGTGCGGGTGCATTGACATATGTGTGTGTGTGTGTGGGTGGGGGGGGGGGGGGGGGGGGGGGGGGGGTCTCAGACATTAATGATTCCTTGAAGGTATCTTTGAAGGTATCTTTTTATACTTAGTCCCTATGCGGATACAAGGGGCTCTTTCAAGACAAATAGCTAGCTCTCTCAAATGTCCTGTGCTAGTGAGCTTCTTTCTTGTCACTCTAAGAGGAGGGGGGGGGGGGGGGGGGGGGGGAGAGGAGAGAGGGGAGAGAGAGGAGGTGGCAGCAGGAAAAGGGAGGACAGGGATGATTAAACAGGAGGAATGATGGGGGCAGGGGAGGAGAGGCCCAAAGACAGAGGGAAGGGGAACACGCGGGGAAGGGGAAGAGGGGACGCGGACAGGGGGAGCAGAGGGTACAGGGGGAGATGGTGGTGGTGAGAGGGAAAGGTAGGAAGAAAGATGGGGCAGGGACCCAAGGGAGATTGGGGAGGGGGGGGGAAATGATGGGGTTTGTGGAGACGAGAATGCCAGAGGGATGGGGGGGGGGGGGGGGGGAGGGGGGGGGAAAGGGGGGGGGAAAGGAAGACAGGGCAAGGGGGGAGGATTTCATTCCAAATTTAGCAAGCTCTTGCCATACCGGACGCATCAAAATGGAATCACTTCGTGGTTTACTCACGGTGGAAAGGGTAGAGGCGATGTGGCCGGGGGGGGGGGGGGGGGGGGGGGAAGAGGACCAAGGCGAAAAGGGGGCGTGGGGAAGGGGGGGGGCGGGGGGGCAGGAAAGACAGGGGAGGGAGGGGGTGGGAGGAGGAGAGGGGAGAACTTGAGGAAAGGGAGGGGGGGAGGGGTGGGATCGGATACGGCAGGGGGAGGACGTGGTCAAGAGGGGGGGGGGGGGGGGGGGGGAGGGGGACGAAAAGAAAAACTTGTCCACTAAAATGTCATTCCAGACATGCTGGAACAGAGGATTAATACAGGATCTATGAAACACACACATACACGCGCGCGCGCGGCGAACACACACACACACACACACACAAGTGGGCACACGCGCGCACACTACACGGGGGGTACACGGCAAAATACTGATAACAAGAACGTTCGATTTGGGAAGCCCTTCACTGTCCTCTGGGCAAGGCTCCCTGTCTTCTCCGTGGAAGGCGGAAGGGGGATGGAGAGGAGGGGGAGACAGCTACCACTATATAACAATGAAAAGAGTTTTGTTGCTCTTTTAAATAAGTTTACGTGCACTAGTATGTCAGATACTTTGCTCATCATAATAAGAATCAAAGCAAATATGCAATTTGGGGGAGAAACGTGTCTGTCTGCGCGCGCGCGCGCGCGGCGTACGTGCGCGCGCGCGCATTCGTGTGCGCGCGATGCTGTTTCAACTCTACGATCCAGACATTTTAATTCTTCACTCCTTTCTCTTTCGTGCTCTATTATTTTCCCTTCAATTCTCTCTTCTGCGTTACCTTCAACTGTGGGATCAGGAGTGGGTTGGGTATGAAAGCGAGGGGAGAGAGGGTACATATTCTACAACATGGAGACGAAATCCTATAGTCTTTCGAGAAAAATGCTTATTCTGCCTCCATCTGCGTGAGAAATCGTATGGGAGAGCGGGTCAGAAACAGGTAAGATTGCGAGGAAAACGTTAAAGGGAAAATGATCGCTGAATCATTGCGGAATGGGGTCTGTAGAAAAGGGGAAAGCCTTTGTGACCCGTAGGGATAACACTGATAATGTTTTCCTTTGGAAAACACGCAACATGCTTGTGATCCTTTTGGAAAACACATTGGAAAAAACATCTAATGGAAAACACGCTATCCTAATGGAAAACACGCTATTCTAATGGAAAATCCTAATGGAAAACACGTTATCCTAACGGAAAACACATCTAATGGAAAACATTATCCTAATGGAAAACACATTATCCTAATGGAAACAATCGTGATCCTCAGGGATAACGGCTTAGCCCTGCTGCTCTGATGGGTATACCCGTTTCCCTGGAAAAACAATTCTCGCCTTCTGAAGCTGTGTGGCTCCCATAACCGATTCAGTACATTTTGGTTTGTCCCAAAAATGTGCGCAAAAAGCGTATCAATTATCGATCCTTGTAGAAATTTTGCCTGCAGAATTATCCAACAATTTGTAGACAGAGTAATACAGAAATGGGCAAAATATTTATGTTTTTGTATGGAGAGGAGGAAGGAGAGAGAGAGGAGAGAGAGAGAGAGAGAGAGAGAGAGAGAGAGAGAGAGAGAGAGATCATACTCTCACATCAAAGACACACTCTCACATCAAAGACACAGTTTTTTGTATCCATTTCACTTACACAGTAGCCCAACTCAGGGGGTCATATCAGGACTGTCACCAAGTCCTGACCGATTCCTTAACGACAGAAAAAAAAAACGAAAAGAAAACTTGTCCACTAAAATGTCATTCCATACATGCTGAAACAGACGGATTAATACAGGATCTATGAAACACACACATACACGCGCGCGCGCGCGCACACACACACACACACACACACACGCGTGTGCACACGCGCACACTACACGTACACGCACGCAAAATACTGATAACAAGAACGTTCGATTTGGCTTTTCGAAGCCCTTCACTGTCCTCTCGGGCAAGGCTCCCTGTCTTCTCCGTCCCTTGCCGCTGTGAATGCATCCTCCAGACCCTGCAGAGGGTTGGTCCAGCAGAAGTCACCATTCTTCCTGCATCCCATGAGAACGGATTGTCTGGAAGCCTGTAGTAACGCTGTGAACCCGGTAGACGATCTTGGTAGCATTTCTCGTCCCTGTAGTTGTATGCCCTTGCTGAGGATGGAGGTGGCTGTGGAAGATGTAGTGCGAAAGCTCGTGGTTGATTAGCAGTGATTCTCGTAGACAGCACATCCTTTATGACCTGCCACAGACGAAGCCAAAGATTACATTCTGACCAAGAAGGCGCCGCTGAATCCTGACAAAGAATACAGTAATGTATGGCTAGTAGAAAACTAATGCCTGAGAATGACATCCATACACGCTGAGAGTAAAGAAGACAGTAAAGTCTATGAAAAAAAAAAAAAACTAAACCTGGGAAAGTGAAGACGTGAATGTGGCCAAAGCCTTACAAAAGACATCAACCTTATGAAACAAGGACTAACATTCTGAAAGAAGATTACACTGAACAATATGAAAGGTTAACATTTAGCTCTACAAAAGAAACCGACACAAACCCTTTTGAAAAAAAAAGTTTATATGCGCTATTGGTAAGGTAAGGTAAGTAATGTTGCCAACAGCCCGCAAAGGGCCATGTCAGGGATGTCACCGCGTTAAAGTTAACTCTCAAGTCATTTCATCAAAAAATCAGTCACACAGCCGTTTAAAATACACCACCTAAAACCGAACCGGAAATTTTGTTAAAAGTATTTCTTCTGTAAAATCTTAGATCAGATGAAAAATGTTAATCTCTTTCAGAAATTCAAAGATCACATCAGTTGGGAAATCTCTCTGACGTATGCCTGGGATTTGGGTTTCATATCAGTGTGATAGACAATCTGCTTATCTTTCCTTGTGGCACTCTTGGCAAGTTGATCAACCAACTCGTTGCCTCAAATGCCCGCATGGCTGGGAATCCAAGCAAAAACTATGTTATCCATCTGATTTCAAAGAGGTGTGCAGTTCGAATAATTTCATCAGTTGAGGATGCTTGATGTTACGGCTGGCAATGGCCTCAAACCAGAGAGTCCGACAAAATAAGCGTATCTATTTTTTCACTTAGAAACTATTTCAAGAGCCAGGACCAAGGTTGTCAACTCAGCAGTGTAAATGGTGCTGCCAGTGGGAATGTGTTTAAAAAATCTGAGGCAACCCCCCTCCTCAAATTTGGAACCTGCTGAAGCGGAACGCTATAAACAGGGGTGGTGTGGAATGCAGAGTCGAAGCCCTTGACGGTGGATGGGACCTGGACTTTTCAGGTAGGATGGTCTGGCCGAGCCTTTGACTACACATCCATAGTCTAGTTTGGAGCGGATCAGAGCCCAGTCAAAAGGAGAAGAGTTTTATCAGCGACCCAATCCGTGTGTGCTAGAACTCTCCGAGTGTTCAGTGCTTTCAAACAAGCAGTTTTTAAGTGTTGGATGTGACATTTAAAGTTCAGTTTTGGATGAAAGATAATACCCCAGAAATTTGGCTTCTTTCACAGCTGGAATGGTGGATTTATCCAGACGAATTTCAGGATCGGCAAAGAATTGACGAAAACTGTGAAAATGGATACACTGTGATTTGGTGTTTGAAAAGGTATACCCGTTTTCCCTCGGCCCACTGTCGAATCTTGTCCACAAAAAATCGGAGTCGACGCTGAAAGCTGACATATGAGGCTCCAACTGCACAGAGTGCCAAGTCATCAACACACGGAGAGGACTCGGAACCCCGGTTTACTTCATTGACAATGTCGTTAATGTTGATACTGAAAAGAGCCGGTGGGAAAATGC
>JADBJO010014187.1:29258-48716 GCA_016801955.1 Conus betulinus | reverse complement strand
CTTGCAGGTACGCACACACTTTATTCTGGGAGAGTGGAGCTCTGGTTCTCTTTTTAACGAAAGGAGGAGAATGGTGTACTACGGACAAGGCATATTGTGCTGGTTGGAAATCCTCTAGATTCACTTTTCAGTCAAGGTACTGTCAGACTCCTTCACAAGGCTTTGTATGTGAACCCCCTTTCCTTTTGGATCATGGCCACATCAGCACACCTGTCACACTCCCATTGCCACGCATCACGACTACGTCACGTGTTCATCTCGAAATTTGTCCTATGCAGTACCTTACTCATGAGCTACTGGCCTGTGATTTGAAAAGTCAGTGCAGGGAACTAGAGAACACTGAGATATGGTACAGGGCGACTGTAGTATGCCCCAGGGAGTGACACAGCCCTACTTTTATTGCGACCTATCTGGAGACTTCGTGCCTTACAGCCTGGTGTGTGATTATCGAAAGGATTGTTCGGATGGACGTGACGAAAACTTCTGTGAGCATCCTATGTGCAAGGAAGGCATGAGGACTGTGGACATGGAAAGGTTTGTGCTCATACATTTCCAAAACATTTTCCTTGTTTTCTTATCTGTTCTTGTAGATTACTATTCAATGCTCCAAATTAAACATCCAAATATAGCTTGCAACTCTGAAATCCTCAGATTCGTCTTTCTGTTTCATCCCTACACCCTCTCAGTGTTATTCGTTTTCATGCTGTCCAATATGGCTACCGCATGCACAGCCACATTCTACTGTGTTTTGTGGCAGTCCCAACAGCAGCTGTCCAAATTCTTGGCCATTAGATCTCAGCCTCCCCTTTTCAGACCTATCATTCCCAGGTACAGACATGATTTAGCCAAAGACAAAGTTTCTATTATTTGTCGTCTGCCACTGGTCATGTAATAATTACATAAGAAAGCATCATGGAGGAAAGCAGCCAGCTGGTGCCAGACAACGTCAGCATAAGCTGCAGTGAATCCTAGCTCCCTGCCAGCAGACAGATGACCTTTGAACTAGTTTTGTGTGTGTCCATGTTTGTGCTCATTATCCAAACATTCAGTAGTTAATTGCAACATAGTGCTCATTATTCCGATCAGTGGTTACCTACAGGTCCTAGCCATTATTTCACAGGTAGGGTAGGCTCTTTACCTACTTTATCTACAGTCCTTTTGTTCATCAGTCCCATTGTTGTTGGTTCTACAGTTGCTGACCTTGTCATTTGTGTGACCATTTGATTAATTCTATCACTTGTAAGCAACATCAAAATGTTGTGTGTTTCCAATATTACTTGGGGAAGACAAACTGTTCCAGCATATTCTGATACAGAGCAAGATAATTTTGATTAAAGAAAAAAAAGGTTTTCAGAAAACATGCGTAGACGTTCAGGGCATTAGTAGATTCCGAAGTTAGCTACAAAATTACCAATGCAATTTGCGTTTGTGGAAAGGCAAATGGAGAACTGTAATCATGATGCACAGGAATTCCCTCAAAAAGAGAAATAAGCAAGGGCACATAGAGGAAATCTGAGCATGACCTGAGAGAGATGAAGTTGATGAAGATGAAGAAAATAAGTTGTTTGCTGTCTCCAGTATTAAAAGGAAAACGACAACGATGTCATACTTGCTTTCAACAGAAATGAGTAAACTTGGGGAAAACGTCACAGCCTGTCATACCAAGATTGTTAACAGCACACTCTAGCTAGCTTCGAGATGAGAATCTGCGCAAAGAACGAAAGGGAAAAAGTGACCTGCCAACTGTTAAACCCTGACTGTCCCTAGTGTCTGTGCTTCCTGGCCATGTGGGCAACTCTGACCTCTTAATCTATCCGCAGTGAGGCGTCATACATTCAGCCATTGCAGCAGCAGAACTTTTGAACGATATGTTGCCATAGGCACGCCAGAATGGAACTTTATGTAAATGTATGTAGATGTTCTGGTTGCCACAATAAAATGCATTAGAGAGATGGACAAATCAAGGGCAAGTCTGCATATTGCGGAAACAAAGAAACCAGACTGGGAGGGGGGTGGCCGGGGGGGGGGGGGGGGGGGGGGGGGGTTGGTCCCTTTTTAGGACCACAAATCAGAGTTGCAATCCCACTTACAAAATGGAAAAGACAAACTCTGCTCCTAGTTGGCAGCAAAACTCGTTACAATTACCACCAAGTGCAATGGATCGACAAGTGAGTGAGTTTTTTTTTGAGGTTTTGTTCCTGATACTATTTAAACATAGGAAAGTGAACCACTGACGTTTGACAGAAGGTATGGAGATCACTCACTGGTGATTCTGGGTTTTGGAAACCGTGTTAAGTGTGTGGTATTAAATGATGTAAATGATTTGCCACCAGTTTCAGAACAACATGTAAAGATGAATGAGTGAGAACACTGACACTGATAATAGACATATGGACAAACCACCAGCCAAAACAATTATATCATCATGTCTTTGTTATCCTCAAGGATTGCTGCCACCAGGCTTCTTAGAGAGAGAGACAGAAGGTGTTTTTGTTTAGAATAACAAATGACTGAAAAAAGTAAATGAAGAAATAACCCATCAACATTTAATAATGGACACTCTGAAGGCAGCTGTTAATCTAGGTAGTAAAACATGGTTTCACGCTCCCCATTGATCAAAACAATGGCTTTACAACTCGGATTTTGTATAGCCTAATATCAGTAAACTGCAAAGATGTGTAAACAAAGGGGCAACAAAGTGGATTAAATGCATAGTCAAATTCAGCGTTTTAACCTGGGAAGTTTTTAACACTCTAAAACCCCCTACTTAAAAAGGAAGGCATGTGACAACATCTGTTTTGAACTAATCACTGCTGTAGGGCAGCTCCCAGAAATATGGCATTGCTGACGTTTGGCGTACCTTGGCAATGTTACAGAAGCTATACTTCTTTTGAAGTCCAGTTTGAAACCTTCAGAGAAAGCCTAGTGGCTGGGAGATGTGACTGACTCTGGGTCAACGACAGTCACTCCATATGTAGACAGTCTGCAATTTGTCAGAATGTTGTACAGATCTGCTGAAATAAAAATCCGTTCATCTAATATCACAGAAATTGTCCGGATTTATTTGGAACATGACTGCAATATTTCAAGCTGTAAAGTGTGATCTACGTCCTTATTGTTGCCTCAATGAGAGAGAGAGAGAGAGAGAGAGAGAGAGGAGAGAGAGAGAGAGAGAGAGAGAGAGAGAGACTCTGGGGAAAGTACAGGGTGATTCTGAACAACCCTATGGCTTGTCGTCACAGAGAAGAGGACTGAAATGGTGAGTCTACAGTACACAGTAAGCATCTGATGAATTTGAATGTAAGGTCCACATTTAGCCAGCAGTTCACATAGCAGTTTTCTTGATGGGACTATGATTGCGACTGGGTTGCACCAGAGTTTGATGACTGCCTATGATTTCAAGTCAACTATTTTGAAAGTGATAGTCCATTTTTTTTTTTTTTTTTTTTTTTTCTTTTTTCTTCCTTTTTTTACTTTTTTTGCTTTACAATTATACTAGAAAAAAATAAGATGGGGAGGGAGAGGGGGGCCGCTGAGCTAAAATTTAACTATGCTACGACCCTCAGAAAATTAGAACATGAGAAAAAAACCATACTCCACCCTGAAACGCTGTCACAAACGACTGTTGGAACTGGTATGCCAGTCAAAAGACACAGCATATATTTCGCTGGTCAAGACAATATTTTCGCTGTTCACGTCAAATCACTCTGGAAGCAAACTTTTATGACACTGAAACAATGCAGTCAGTTCGGAAGCAGTTGGTATCTATTTCTGCCTTGAAGTATTTGATATCAGGTGGAAGGAACAAATGGACAAAAAACTCTTCTGTCAGACCTGACTTATCAGCTCATGCTGTTGATGCTTCATCAAGGTCATTGTAAAATGTGAATCCATGTGCATTTCTTCAGCATCTAAGCTCCAGTACTGCAAAAGACTCAGGGAGACCAGGCTGTATGGGGTATTTGTCACTTCAGACAGTTGCGTTGCTGTCACTACTCGAAGGGCGGTGCGAGGGGAGGAGGGAGGAGGGGGGGAGCACATTTTACACAACCTGATGGTACATGACGTGAATTGTACAATTGTGTGTATGTCTGTGTTAAAACAAAGCAAAGTAAAGGCCCATGCCACCTCTGTAACTGGAGATATTTGTGCATATACCACATCTAAACGAGTGAGATTGGGAACACATCTCAAGGTGAAGGGAAATGACTGTTCCATTCACAAACGTTCATAAACGTAGGTCCCAAATCACGTTAAGCTATTGAAACTAAACTCTATTAGAAATGGTGGGTCTGGATACACCCCGGCTTTCAGCTCACATCACACAGACTGCTCGCTTGTAGCATTCTCAGGATGTATGCAGGTGCATGGCCAGAGATAGTTATGCAGGCAGACAGGTGATCGAATTACAGCACGTTTGCCTGGTTCTGCTGTAAGTCATGGATCCTAGATAACGAAAAAAAAAAGATCTTGGCACAGTTAGAATTACAAAACTCAGTTTAAAGGTTCTGCCATGTTTATCTTGTTGAACACTTCTAGTAATGATTGCTTGACCAATGACAGACAAGAAGTAATCAGAGTTTACAGAGGCTTATCTGGGGAGAAAATGATTAATTCAAACCATTTTGAGGATGACGTTGCTAGTGGTCCTTTGATGCCCACGTATCATACATGAAATTATTATAAAAAAAAAAAAAAAAAAAAAAAAACTCTACTAGATTTGACTCCATAAGAGTGGGCAGAGTCTGACCAACACAGCAGACCCTAGACATCAAGTTGTACAGCGTCCTGGAGGACATGACGACATCAAGCTGGACGGCGCCCTGGAGAACTGGAGGACATTAAGCTGTACAGCGTCCTGGAGGACCCGAGGACATCAAGCTGTACGGCACCCTGGAGGACCTGAGGACATCAAGCTGTACGGCGTCCTGGAGGACCCGAGGACATCAAGCTGTACGGCATCCTGGAGGACCCGAGGACATCAAAGCTGTACGGCACCCTGGAGGACCTGAGGACATCAAGCTGTACCGCATCCTGGAGGACCTGGGGATATCAAGCTGTACAGCGTCCTGGAGGACCTGAAGACATCAAGCTGTACGGCGCGTCCTGGAGGACCCGAGGACATCAAGCTGTACAGAGTCCTGGAGGACCTGCAGACATCAAGCTGTACGGCATCCTGGAGGACCTGAGGACATCAAGCTGTACAGCGTCCTGGAGGACCTGAGAACATCAAGCTGGACGGCGTCCTGGAGGACCTGAGGACGGCAAGCTGTACAGCATCCTGGAGGACGTGAGGACATCAAGCTGTACGGCGTCCTGGAGGACCTGAGGACATCAAGCTGTACGGGCCCTGGAGGACCTGAGGACATCAAGCTGTACAGCGCCCTGGAGGACCCGAGGACATCAAGCTGTACGGCGTCCTGGAGGACCTGAGGACATCAAGCTGTACGGCGTCCTGGAGGACCTGAAGACATCAAGCTGTACGGTGCCCTGGAGGACCTGACGACATCAAGCTATACGGCATCCTGGAGGACCTGAGGACATCAAGCTGGACGGCGCCCTGGAGGACCCGAGGACATCAAGCTGTACGGCACCCTAGAGGACCTGAGGACATCAAGCTGTACAGCGTCCTGGAGGACCTGAGAACATCAAGCTGGACGGCGCCCTGGAGGACCTGAGGACATCAAGCTGGACGGCGCCCTGGAGGACCTGAGGACATCAAGCTGGACGGCGCCCTGGAGGACCTGAGGACATCAAGCTGTACCGCGTCATAAAGGACCTGAGGACATCAAGCTGGACGGCGCCCTGGAGGACCTGAGGACATCAAGCTGGACGGCGCCCTGGAGGACCTGAGGACATCAAGCTGTACGGCGCCCTGGAGGACCTGAGGACATCAAGCTGGACGGCGCCCTGGAGGACCTGAGGACATCAAGCTGGACAGCGCCCTGAAGGACCTCAGGACATCAAGCTGTACGGCGCCGTGGAGGACTTGAGGACATCAAGCTGTACAGCATCCTGGAGGACCTGAGGACATCAAGCTTTACGGCGCCCTGGAGGACTTGAGGACATCAAGCTGGATGGCGCCCTGGAGGACCTGAGGACCACAGCTTTTGTCGTGGACTGTGTAGTGAACATGTGATGGAGTGAAAAGGAAGGAAGAAAAGAAAAGCAAGAAATCCATGGATTGCTGCTGACAGTAATGAGGTCAGCAGTTAATAATGAAACTAAGTAATGTATGCCCTGTGCATTCAAACGAGCTTTCATGGAGAGGAAATACGAGGCCCTACCCAAGGGCATGCTAGCAGGTCGCCATCACCTATGCACAAACGTTGTCATGAATCAGCAAGGATCAAATCTGTTGAAGGGTTCACATCACCAAAAAGTTCCACTTATCCGCGGGACACCATAGACCATAGGTTTTTCTGTTGGCCTGAAGAAGTGTCAACAGTGACCCAGTATCTCAGAAAGGTTTGGAATGTTGACAAGATTTTCTTTTGGTGCAAACTCCACTTCCATGGGCAATTCTCAAAACTCTTGTGAGATCTGAACACTTGCATTCGGCAAAGAAAATTAGTTGAATGAGTCTACATCCTTCTGGTACTATTCCTACCCATTTATTTAGCTCCTGCTTTGTCAGATTTTTCACATGTATGTACAAAATGTGATTATATTGTGTTCTATTGAATATGTGGCAATCTGAAAAATGCAAGATTTCGTTGTTGTTTTTTGCAAGACCTGTGATGTTTCCTCTTACGTGTTTTAAAAGATTACAGGTTTTTGAATGTGTGTGTGTGAGAAGAGTCCCTGACGTCTGTTGTTCAGTGTGTAAATTGGGGGACACCCTGTCGGGACAACCGGATATGTCTTGAAGACGATCATGGGAGATATTGTTTTGACAGGGATTATTCATTTACTGAATTAAGCCCACCAGCTGTGGTCAATTTTGATATACTTGATGGATTCACCGTGACCCCTTTACCAGAAAGCAGCATGCGGTGCCCAGAGACTCATTTTCAGTGTCACAACAATGGTTACTGTCTCCCTGTCTATGTCAGGTGTAATGGCATCATGGACTGTCCGGATCATGAAGACGAAGCTGACTGTAAGAATTTCAAGACTTGCCAGGGATATTATCGATGTCGTGACAGACAGAAAATTCTCTGTGCACATGTGAATCACCTGTGTGATGGTGTGCCTCAGTGTCCCCTCCATGATGATGAACTGATGTGCTCCGCTATTTGTCCTGACTCTTGTGTTTGTTATGGGTTTGCATTTTTCTGCAATCACACTTTTCTTATCAGCTCTTTCCCACAATTACGATACCTCGAAGCCTTTTATAATGAAATACGTATGAGCGACGTCGCTCAAAACACCATGCTGATCCACTTGGGCGTACCGTCATGTGGATGGAGGACGTTAACAAAAGTTGTTTTGCCAAATCTTCACAGTTTAGATCTAAGTATGAATCTTCTTCATTCCGTCAACTTCAGTCACTTTGATGGAATGCCTCAACTTCGAAGATTGAATCTGGCAGGTAATCCTATATCTGGTAGATTTGTGTATGTCTCTAAAAAATATGTTTATCCATCACTAGTGATCTTTCAATATTCAAGTACCCAAGCAAGTTCTCTCAACATGTCAACCTTGTCAGCTCTTATGCCCAATTTACGAAGACTAGATTTGTCAAAGAATAGAATAAAGGCACTGCAAGAGCAACACTTGTTTCATAATCTTTATTTTTTGAATTTACAAAGTTGTCCCCATAACTGACTTTGCTCCAGGCTTCATGAAACACATGACAGTTCTTAAGTATGTTTTTGCTGACAATTTTAAATTGTGTGTTGTCCTGTTGTTTTACCGGATAATTTCAGAGGTGAATGTTTGGCCCCATCTGATGAAATCTCTTCATGTGATGACTTGTTGAAATCCCATTGCTTACCGTTGTGCTCTGGCATTATTTGCAGTGCTTGCTGTTCTGGGGAACTTTGGTTGTTTTGTTTACCATCTCTGTTTTTTGACAGAAAGCACTGGGACTAGTTTTGTCGTATTGGTCCTTCATCTGTGCGTTTCCGACTTTTTGATGGGAGTCTATTTAGTCATTATTGGTGTTGTTGACCAGATTTATGCTGGTAGCTACATTTGGACTGAAACCACATGGAAAAAGAGTTTAGCCTGCAGCAGTGCAGGGTTCTTTTCCTTGTTGTCGTCTGAAGTATCAGCATTCCTGATCTGTTTCATCACTTTGGATCGTTTCTTGTGCTCCAGTTTCCTTATAGTCAGATTCGTTTTGGAGCCAGATCAGCTCACGTAGCTTGTGTTATTATATGGGCACTGGGTCTATCGCTGGGTATGGTGCCTTTGCTCCCTGTAACCTCACACTGGGGGTTTTTTCCACCAAACCAGTATCTGCATTCCACTGCCTGTCACCAGAGCTGACTCTCCTGGTCATATTTATTTATTCAGTACCATGATTGTTTGCAACCTATTTCTCTTTCTCATGAGTGGTGTGGGTCAGTTTCTTATTTACTGGCTGGTGAGAAGTAACAGTGCATCTAACAGCTAACAAAATATCAAAAGCATATTGACTGACAATTCACAATCCAAGGAAACAACCTTTGCCAGGCGTCTACTATCTGTAGCCATGTCTGATTTTCTGTGCTGGCTTCCTGTTGGTCTGTGTGGGGTCCTGGCCACCACTGGCATCGTCATTCCAGAGGAGATCAACGTGGGAATGGCAATTTTTGTCTTGCCTCTGAATTCAGCATTCAATCCATTCCTCTACGCTTTGAACATAACATTAGAAAAAACGGCGTAAAACACAAGAGATGCGCTTTCTGAAAATGTTACGCGCTCGGCAAAGTGGTAGCACTTGAGTTTGAAAAAAAAAAAGTAAGAAAATAAAAGAGAAGAGAAAGAGACAGAAACTCATACGTCTAGACTATGTAACGGCTGTACTGAAAGTAACTTGTCACCAGCAGGCTGGCTCCGCCTGCATGTTTCTGGCTGCATGGAATCAACAAGACCCATTTCACTATACTCTTCTCGACCCTTCTGTGCTCTGTGGTCTCCTTACTAAGTGTCCCTTCCTCACTTTGGACCGTTACCACCTGGCATTGTTAGTAGTATCACAATTACACACCAACTCCAGTTCTTACCCCTTCCTTCACCACGCTAGTAGTCTGTCACATCCCGCGCTGCCAGTGGGGTTACAAGCACCTTTTCAAGCACAGCAGACTTCTGTATGTTTGACAAGTACACTGATTCTAATTTTCATTGTTCTTGGTGACTGGAAAAAAAAAAACAGCATGAAAACCAAGGTGGAACTGAGTGCAATCAGACTGAACAGGAACAAGGCTCATTGTGACCTTCCACCCGTCCACGACCACCTACTGAGTAATACTCACTGTAGCTGCCAGCAGGCTGCCCTCTGCCAGACTATCGGAGACAAGGAACAGTAGTCAAAATATGTCTAGTTAGGACATTTTCCCCCTGAGCCCATACGTCTGTGTCCATCATTCGAAATGTTCCATCTACAGTTCGATGCCATCACTGGTGTCAATGGTATATACAGCAATAATACTTGTTAACTGTCGTTGTCGACAATCGCCTTGAGCAAGACAGGGGAAATGGAGGGTGAACAGTGTTGCAGAATTTGATAGGAAGTGACAGAAACCACGGATCACTGCGTCAGAGGGGTGTTGTGACTTTCTGGTCTCATGTCCCATGCCTGTCTAGTTGCATTATTTCTATGTCGCGCATACCAGCTCCCCATTAACATCCTTACCACACTGTTCCACATCTAGCAGTCGACAGGGAGCAGTTAATATCAGGTCGTCCTGAGAAAAAAAAAAACACCAGAGGAAATGTTGCATTGATGAAGATTCATTTCAGCCCTCTGTAACAAAAGTAAATGCTAAATCGCAGAGATACCGTGAGACAGTGTCTCCTTTTGGAGCACGCCACCACATCATCCATGGACACTCGGCGATACATGTTACCCTGATATGAACTCACAATAGGTGCAGATGCGGAGAACAAATCCAAAATCTGTGTGTGTGTGTGTGTGTGTGCATGCACGCGTGTGTGTGTGTGTGTGTGCATGCACGCGTGTGTGTGTGTGTGTGTGTGTGTGTGTGTGTGTGTGTGTGTGTGTGTTGTGTGTGTGTGTGTGTGTGTGTGTGTGTGTGTGTGTGTGATTGAGAAAGGGAGGGACAGAGATAGAGTGAAAAGGAAATTATCAGCACAAGTTTGCTTTTTTCAGATAGTGGGAATACCGTTCACTCTGAAAACGTTCCAGGTATGGTTACTGAAGCTGAAGATCTGCTGGAAAATTTCTGTTGAAATCACCAATATATAGGAAACAACAGGTAATATGGAATGTGCTCGTTTGCTTTAGTAAGTCCAGGTTTTTTTTTTGTTCCCTCCCAGCTGTTTTTGAAAAAACTGTGGAACACTGTTAGTCATTCTTTTGCTAATTAATAATTGGCATCCCTTCTTCAGGCAAGAGAGTGAGAATTTGAAACTCGCGTTCTCTTTCCCTCTTTTGTTCCCTTCATCTTTTCCTTTAACAGTTCCTGAGTGTTTTAATCAACAATACTTATACTCCTTTGTGTGTTGACGACTTTGATATGAACGTGGTCGAGGTTTGTGCGTATTTGAAAAAAAAAAAAATACAGGACAGGGATGGGAAAACGGGGGTTATTTTCGAATTCCAGACTAAACTTTGCCAAAAGCCAGTGATAATTTCACACGTACACACACACACACACACACACACACACACACACACACACACACACATATATATATATATATATATATATATATATATATATATATATATATATATATATATATATATATATATATATATATAATAAAACAATAAATTCCAAGGATAAGTACCGAGCACCATTCCAGCAACTTACAGAGCAGCTAGGTGTTGCAATGACTGCAAGAAATATTGAATTATAAACAAGCTTGCTCTTATGTCTCAGATTGTAGAAATAGGGGGGTGATAAGCCTGGAACATGAAAGATTTTCAAAGCAAAGGCTTTCAAAGGTAACGAAAACAGTTTATGATTAACGCTCTTCAAATTTCAAAATCCCTCTCCTGACAAGAATCGCAAAAGTAAAACTCATCTGGGGTTTGCCTTTGAACATCTTGGGTCAGGAAATCTTTACAGTCAAAGGTAAACTTCAGCTGGTCGAAACAAACTTCTCAATTCGAAAAAAACATGGATCCTCTCACTCGAAGATCAGTCATTAGGACGCCACAGTTCTGGCCTAAAATTCAGAGGCAAGATTCTTTTTCCTTTCAATATACACAACCAGTATATCTGTCTTAACACTAGAAGCCCCTCCAGGCACATATTTGTTGTCTTTTCTACTATAGAGCAGATTATTCCATTCTTTATTCATACAATACCATTGTTCTTCAGTTAACTTTGCAGAGGCCGTGAATGTTCCAGAGAGAATCTATCCACCTTGCAGGCCAGTTCTTTCCATATTAGAAATCACCGATGTGTTTTTATATTCCAGACTGCAAATGTGAAGATGTTCCTTTCACAGATACTCTGAGGTTATTTTCTGTAAGACACCTTTGTTTTTTTACCTGGTGGAGGCTGACAGATGATATTGTCATTGCTGTCTGCAAGATGTCTGGTAAGATCTTTGAATTTTCTTTTTCCATGCAGTATGACATACGGGAGTGGAACTCATAATCCAGACCATCCCTCTTCAGTTCGAGTTTTTCCTGTTGGATTCATTGTCCACATATTGAAAGTAGTACTAGGTTACAGGACCAACAGTCGCTGATAATTGCTGGCCCTACTCATTGTAGGGATAGGGAAGCTATCTGTGGATTTGTCGGTGGTTCGATAAAAGTTCTGAAGTGGAATATTTCTGTCATGGATGTATAAGACGACAAAATCTTAATTGAAATGTATTTCTGATACTGTACTGAAACTTCAAACTAGCTTTAAAGTTGGAGTGGCATAAGAAATGTTTGATTCATTTTGAATTTAAATATACAGAACTTGGAAGCGGCAATGAAATAGAGGACTGTAAGAACTACCCACATTTTCATGTACAAAAAAACAAACAAAGAAAATGGTGCACTGAGAGTGAAGTCAATACTGTGTTTTTCACCATTATTTATTGTATCAACAACCAGTTGCCAGAATAATTTCTGATGCCTGCAATTTCAAAGCATATGATAAATAATGTATTCTACTTGTTTGCAAAACGTACTTTTTAGAGTCGTTTTAACAGCCATGTTTTCAAGAATTACCTGCAATGCAAATATACTATGCAACACTCGAACCTGAAACTATGTTTATCCTAAGTTTTCAAAAAAGGGGTGACTGAGGGCGGAAAATGAAGCAAAATTTGTAAAGAGAGGGGGTTAGTTACCGCCAAAGACACAGACAAACAGAGTACAGGACTAGAGTGTCTAGTCATGCACTCTGTCTGTGTCCTTGGTGATAAGTAACCCCCTCTCTTTCCAAATTTTGCTTCATTTTTATCCTAAATGACCGTATTTCGTCCATTCTTCTAAATATCTTATTCCATACCAGGTTTATGTTTAATTTTTTTTCTGAGTTTTAATGGCTGCATTTGGGTGTTAGGTCCATATAAATATTTCATGATACGCCTTTGTTTTCTTGAAAGCTGACGTCATTCGTTTAAGAACCATTAGATACAAGACCAAGTCAAGCTACTTTAAAAATTCAGCACGTCTTTTATTTGTATATTTCCATTCGCTCTTATGCTTTGAAATTAATTGCATTATGTTCGTGTGTCCTTCAGGGTTTAACATATCTTTGATGGCAAAGGTTTTTTCTCTCGGACTTTTTTTCATTACTGGCTGTGTGTCCTACTTTGATACCGTTGTTACCGAAGACTGACTTGGCAAGCGTCTAATTCATCGATTCTGATTCTACGTTTGCTTTACACCGTCCACGCGGCTTTCCAAATGTGTTTAAATAGTGTTGTCTACTTAGTCTGACGTGTACACGACAGTGATAAATATTTGGTCCCATCTATGACTGTATTAAAGCAAAAATATTCAAGTAAGTTTCTGTGCAGTTCTCTCTCTCTCTCTCTCTCTCTCTCTCTCTCTCTCTCTCTCTCTCTCTCTGTATGTATGTATGTATATATATGTATGTATGTATGTATGTATGTATGTATGTATGCATGCATGTATGTATGTATGCATGTATGTATGTGTATTGTAAAGAGAGGGTGTTAGTTACTGCCAAGGACACAGACAAAAAGAGTCAGGACTAGAGTGTCTAGTCATGCATGGGTAGATAGGCGACCCCACCCTCCACGAGTCTCCCAACCATGGGTAAATGGGTCCCTGCAGCCTTGCAGGCTGCCTTGGGAAAGGCAAAGGCTACGGGAGTAAACCCCTAACGAAAAATCCGGAGTGGAGCCCCTGAGATGGCTTGGTGGTGAAAATGACATCATCACTCTGACAGCTCCTGCAGTCCAGTAGTGATCAAGATGTTATGCCCTGCATCCCTCTTGGCAACAGAATTCATTCAAAAAGATCTACCACAAAGAACAAGAGCACTTTATGTGTTGGAGCCTGGAACATCCAGAATCAAATGGACAACAGGAGGAGCGACAGACCAGAGAGTCAAACAGCGCTCGTGGGCCAAGATCTAAAACGTTACAAAGTTGATATTTCTGCACCTAGCGAGACGTGCCTGGCAGCCACTGGAGAACTCACAGAAGAGGGAGCTGGGTCCACCTTCTTCTGGACAGGAAGGCCCCATGAAGATAAAAGGGAAGCAGGAGTGGGCTTTGCCATCGCACCTCGCTGGTCAGCAACCTAGAGTCTCTCCCAAAGGGAACTGATGATCGTCTGATGACTATGAGACTGCCTCTCCAAGGAAAGCAGCACCTGACACTCATCAGTGTGTACACTCCCAACATGGCCTACACCCAAGAACAGAAGGAACTGTTCTACCAGATCCTTTCAAGCTTGCTACGCAGTATCCCAAAGGATGACAAGCTTTTATTCCTTGGGGACTTCAACGCTCGTGTGGGCAGGCACTCCCAGTCTTGGCCGGATGTCATCGGACCGCATGGAGTGGGACAGGAAAACTCAAATGACTGGGCTCCTTCTTACACACTGCGCTGAGTTTGGTTTGACCATCATCAACACACACTGTTCCAGCTGCCAGACACCCATAAGGCCACCTGGATGCACCCTCGCTCCAGACAATGGCTCTTGATCGACTATGTGATCACTAGGCGGAGTGACATCCAGGATGTCCACATCACAAGAGCAATGAGGGGAGCGGTCTGCTGGACTGACCACCTGCTGCTGAGGTGCAAGCTTTCTTTCTCCATCGCTAGCACCCACAGACGCCAGAAAGCTGACATCAAGAAGAAGCTGGATATCCAGAAACTGAATGATCAAATGACAAGGGAAAACCTTTGTGACAGACCTTGCAAACTAGCTCAATAGTTCACCAGATGAAGTTGACTTAGAAGAGGAGGCTGGGTAAACTTCAGAAACGCAGTCCATGACTCTGCCAGGCTGCCTCTTGGGCACCCAAAGAGGAAACACCAGTAGTGGCTTGACAGCAACAACACGGAGATCTGCAGACTGCTACAGCAGAAGCACGAAGCCCACACAAGCTGGCTCAATGACAAGGGATCATCAGCCAAACATGATCGTCTGAAGCATATCAGAGGCAAGGTCCAGGAGGATGAACTGAGACAGATGGTGGACAAATGATGGAAAGAGAAGGCCGCAGAGCTACAACAGTACGCTGATGAGCACAACTCCAAGAAGTTCTTTGCAGGCCTGAAGTATGTGCATGGCCCCTCCTCCAACGCCATGGCGCCTGTACGGACAGCTGATGGGCACTCTGCTTACTGAGAGAAGAGTGATATAGTACAGCAGTGGTGTGACCACTTCAGCCAGCTTCTGAATAGACCATCTCAGATCGATCAGCAAGCGATCCGGAGCATGTCCCAACATCCAGTTTTGTCATCGCTTGACGACCCACCGACTAAGGAGAAAACCCAGAAGGTGATTAAGCACCTCGAAATCGGAGAGGCACCAGGCACTGATGGCATTCCCCCTGAGATCTTCAAGGTTAGTGGAGAGGCCATAGCTGACAAGCTGACTGAGCTGATGCAGCAGTTCTGGGGTGGAGGAGCAGTACCACAAGACGTCAAGGATGCCAACATCATCCACCTGTACAAGAACAAGGGCGACAGAGCATCGTGTGACAACCACAGAGGTATCTAACTGTTGAGCATAGCAGGAAAGATTATGGCCCGTGTCATCCTGAATCACATCATACACCACTTGCTGGGGCGGTGTCATCTCCGAGAGCCAGTGTGACTTCAGGAGCAACAGGGGGACGACCGACATGACCTTTGCTGTTTGCCAGCTGCAAGGGAAATGCTTGAAACAGACTCAGAACCTCAACATCCTCTTTGTGGACCTGACGAAGGCTTTCGATACAGTCAGTCAGTCACGAGGGTCTGTGGGCTATAATGTCCAAACTTAGCTGCCCACTGAAATCTGTCAAGATTATACGATCCTTCCATGATGGTATGATGGCTTGCAGGGGTAGAAAAGGACACTGTGTCTGACCCCTTCCCCATGTCCAATGGAGTGAAGCAGGTATGTGTCCTGGCACCAACCCTATTCAGACTCATGTTCGCCACAATGCTGTTCTCTGCTCTCACCAGTACCAATGCAGGGATCACTGTACCCACAGATGTGATGGCTGCTTCTTCGACTTAAGGCACCTGAAGGCCAGAACAAAAGTTCTTGAGGTCCTTTTGAGAGACTTCCTGTTTGCCGATGACTGTGCACTCACAGCGCTCAAAAAAACCAGACCTGCGAGAACTTGCCAGTTGCCTGTCCACAGCAGCAGCAAAGGCCTTGGGCTTGATGATCAGCCTGCAGAAGATAGAAGTGATGGTCCAACCAGCACCGGGCCTCTCGCCTCCAGACCCAAAGATCATGATCGAGGACACGACCCTGAAGAATGTTGACAGCTTCACCTACTTGGGGAGCTGCTTGTCTTCATCATGAGGCTTGGATATAGAAGTGTCGAACAGACTGGCAAAACAGGAGCTTCCTTCCGCAGGCTTTGGAACAGAGTGTGGGGAGAGCGTGGCATCACTCTTAAGTACCAAACTGGCAGTCTACAGAGCAGTCGTTGTCACCTCGCTGCTCTACAGCTATGAGACCTGGACACTGTGTAGGAAGCAACTGAAGATTCTGGATCAATTCCACCTCTGCTGCCTGTGTAAGATCATGGGCATCTCCTGGGAGGACAGGATTTCCAACACAGAAGTGCTTCGCAGAGCAAAGATGTCTGGTATCGAGGCGCTGATTATGAAAGTGCAGTTGAAGTGGGTTGGACATGTGGTACGAATTGACGACACGCGACTTCCAAAAATGGTCTTTTCATCTGAGCTGGCAGCTGGAACAAGAACCACTGGGCAACCACTCAAACGCTTCAAGGACTGCCTGAAAGTATCACTGGCTTCCTGTGGCATCCCGCTTCAGGGCTGGAATTACCTTGCCACAGACCGCAGTGCCTGGCGACTTGCTGTCCACAAAGGAGTAAATAGCTTCGAAGAAAAGCATTTGCAGGAATTGTACCAGAAGCACCAAGCCCACAAAGAGAGGAGACCTGACCCAATGACAGCGGTCACATGCCCAAAGTGTAGACGTATCTGTGTGTCTTGTGCTCACAATGCATAGTCACTGACGTCTTTGTCGACCACGACAGACATCCTTGATGTATGTATGTATGTATGTATGTATGTATGTATGTATGTGTCATGTGAATGAGAAAAGTGTTACGTGAATGGAGAAGTTTCATATCAAAGACAAGAGTGTTAAGAGATTTTGTAATTTTTGCGATTGTGGAATGGAACCTACGGTTTTGATGCTTTTTTGTATTCATGGAGTGCAACCACAAGTGATGTGGGAGAGTGGGACGCTGATTGGATTGTGAAGTGTGTTCACCCAATGTGAGGAAGGGTGGAAAATTATTGTTACTTCAGAGGAGCTCTGGACACGGACATAGGAGGATGCCCTATTGTAACCCTCCTGGGTTTTAATATTGTTAGGACTAGGATTGTCCTGCGCAACCCTGGATTGGGTGTGCTACATGGTTGGACTGGTTTGTCCGATGCAACCCTGGTTTGGGTGTGCTTAACCCTTGGTGGGTGTAAGATGCCTGGCGTGGCAAGTTTCACTCAGTATAGAGTGTAGATGTAGACTGGAAGTCTACTAGGGTAGGCTTGTCGCTTATTCCCTAGAAGAAGGTGAGTACCAGTTGGGGTTGTAAACTGGTTAAAGCAATTACATTAAAGGTGTAATTGTAATGATAACAGAAGTTTGATGATTATAAAGATTTGAGGATATTGCGCTATTGGAAAAAAAGAGAAAGATGAACGTTGAACGCGAAAAGAAAGAAGAATTGAAAAATAATAAATAAAATTTTGTTGTATAAAGATTTCTTTCTGTACCCCAACTGTAGGTAGGAATAGGTTGGTGGAACAAGACTCATGTGAGTATTCTATTTTGAATTTGGAGTGAATGTGAAAGGAGTTAAAAGGAGCTATGAATAATAATAAAAGAGAGAAAGAGAAAAAAATGAATAAAATTCATTTTAGAGGTTAACCCTGGACCTAGGGTTTCGTTACAGAATCCCTCAGCGTCCAGTGGTGTTCCTGAGTAAGGTGTACCAGTCTAGTGAGGATCCAGGCTGTGGTGGTCCAGAGGTGGTACAGCCCAGTGCACGAAAGCTCCTCGACAAGTCAAGAAGATGACTTGTCTTTACAACAATTATTTAATATAATGAACTGATAGTGTAATGTGTGTGTGTGTTTGATTCTTGATAAAACTTTGAATATTGTATTATTGTTTATATATGTGGAAATATCTTGTGAAGAGAAGAAATAATTGTTGGAAAACGTACTGAAGTGAAAAGAAGATTTAAGACCCTTTTCTTTATCATTGAGTAAAGGGAGCGTTTTATAGAAAACTTAATTTTGTGGTGATAGTGCTCCTTTGGGTGAATGGAGTGATTGTGCGTTGCATACAGAGTAAGCATACTGTGTTTGTGAATGCAAGTGTGTGTGTGCACAAACATGGGTGTGTGACAGTATGTATGTATTATGATTGTATGCACACACATACATACATAATGGATTTGTAATTTGTTGCATATATACATATGAAAACAGAATTTTTCAATCCATATGGATTCCATTCAATTCATAGATAGTGCTACCCAAACAGCGAAGGGCTTGCCATAGTTGTGATAACCCTGACATTCTTCTCAAACTTTTACAGTTTCAAAATTTCCTCATGGTATTTTTGTGTAACTATTGAAAGGTCAGTGTTGTCGTGTTTTTTTTTCTCCCTTTTTATCTTGTTTAACTGTTTCTGTTTGTTTGCTTTTTTTTTTCGCTTTGTTTTCGTTTTATTACATCGATCCTTTGTTTTGGTGTTTTACATATCCATATATTTAATTGCAAACTGAAAATATGTTAGGATATTTCAAATCAACTTGGCTATGTCCTGTGCATATTTACAACAGTGTTGACATCCTGTCGTTTACAACAAAATTTATAATCCATGTAAAATCTTTATGAATGTACATACCCACTGACAGCTGGGCCAGAGGTACGAATATCATTTGGTGCAGTAAAATGATTACAGAATTTAAGGGTACCAGTCTAGTGATTACTATGTTTTGCAATGTTTACGTATTGACAGCAAATGGCAGCGCTTCCCCAGCAAAACAGCTTAAAGGCAAAAATACCCAGCACAATGGTACATTTTATTCTAAATGCCTCTGAAAACATAACCACCACCAAGCATACAAAACGGTTACATGGTGTAGCAGTGACTGAACCTGCTCAGCGCCGTTTAAATCTTGTGTCAATTCAAGGTACCAGTATCAATGTACCGACACAGGAGAACGTTCCACACAGATTTAGCACTAGAAATAGTAAAACACAGAACGCGACCATATATATTTCTGGTTTGTCTACATGCCTGCAAAGCCCAGCAGTAAAAGAACTTACTATCGAAAGGCCCAAATGGTCATCTCCGTGTTCAAAGTCCTGCCAGTATTTTCAAATGGGAGTGTGATTTCGTACTCCACGTACGACCTTACCATGTTGCGCGGTTTCTGATCAACGAGTGCACACAAGAGTTCGAACTGAAATATTCCGACCATTTCAGTGTCATCAAAGAGAGTGGAATTTCCACAAAATGCAAACTGTCCACATCGTTCCCTATTCAATATAGTATGACAGACACTGTCAATGTCACAGTGTCTAAGGACGTTTTCCAGTCTGATCATAAGTGTGACAAGTTCGCTGATGGTTGTAATAAAACTGCGTCCCTATCGCTGTCCTTTTCTGCTGTTCACCAGACTGAGAGGCAGCATT